>JADRCD010202684.1:12657-22657 GCA_019843815.1 Montemys delectorum | reverse complement strand
GATGGAGATGGGCTGAAGCAGCAGGATCAACTTGGGAGGGAGAGCTGAGGAAGACAGCTAAAAATAATAGCAGGGTAGTATGGAAACCTAATATAGTAGAAGCTTCTTAAAATACATATATACATATATATGTATGTATTGTGTGTGCATGTGCATGCATAGATGTGTGTATATATGTATATATTTATGTATACATGTACATATACATATATATGAATGAATGAGGGCAATCTAAATTAAATTATCAAATAGTGGGGCAAACAGAGCTCCAATTAGCCATCTCTCATCACCAAATGAGGCTTCCAAGATTAGGATCAGGTTATATCTATTTGAGTTGGTGGCTAAAAGGGTCCCATGGGAAACTCCAAACAACCCAGTCTGCTGGGAAGACTATAGGCTGTTCTCCACAAACTGACAGCAAACCCCATTGCTGAAGACAACACCTGTACAATTCACTGAACATGGAGAAGTCTACTTGGTACCTATATAGAACCTTCAACCATACACATTAGCCTCTTTGGTACAGGAAGGTATCCTGCATACTATCAAAAGAAGCATAAATACCAACCCAGCCAGAAACCCTCTGATCTACAGTGGTGTCAATCGTGTAAGACATGCTATGGCAATGGTGGCACAAAACCTGTGGAAATAAACAAATATCTGACTTGACTTAAGGCTCACTCCACGAGACAGAATCCATAGCTAACACTGCTTTGTTGATTGAGAATCTGAGACTAGATGGCCCAGGGAACTAGGGTAAAGAATGTAGAGGCAGAAAGACTGTAAGAGCCAGAAAGGATGGTGGACACCAAGGAATGGAGGAAACAAGGCCCTGGAACTCAACATGATGAGAGCTCATGTGCACTCACACACAGGGCCTGTATGCCTCTGCAGCAGGGCCTCTGGGTAGATATTATGGCTTCCAGAATAGTGTTTTTATAGGATCCCTGCATGTGTGAGTAAGTGGCCTCTGATTCTTGTGCCTTCTCTTGGGCTCTTTTCCTTCTGTTTATTTTGTCCAATTCCCAGGTGTTTTTATGATATCTTATATTTTACTTTATTAGACTCCATTTTGTTTTACTTTATCATTATCCTTTACAATACTGTTTTTTTTCTAATGAGATCAGAAAGAGAATAGATCCATACAGGAAAGAGGTGGGAGGAGACTAGGAGGTATAGAAGGAAAGGAGACTGTAAGCAGGGTATATTATGTGAGCAAAAAGAAAAAAAAATCTTGTTTTAATAAAATGATTTTTTTCTCAAAACAGTATGCATAAAAGGATGGAATATGTGAAACCTAAATTAAGTGATTGTTTTTAAATTGGGTATTTAGTTGTTCAACTCACTTGTTTACTCTGTTACAAAACAAGATCAAGGGACTAGGAACATCATGTATTTTTTTTTTTAAGTCATGGTTTTTAATTAAGTAATTTAATGCAGATTAAATGTGATAAAGGTTATGAGTTATCCGTTTTAGGTGTAACAGTAGTTCATGGGATTTGCTCTAAACAGCACACAGGGATAAGTAATAGGTTTACAGAGAAAACTAGATTAGTCATTTCGTGACAAGTTTACTACATGGTCCTCTCTACCATGGCTATTTTATACACACACAAGTTAGGGGGCAGAGACAGACAGACAGAAAGACAGAAATAGAGACAGGCAGACAGAGTAAGACAGCATGTGTGCACATGCAAGCCTTGAAACAGAGGTAGCAAACACACAATAGGAATATTAGCTTGTCAATGTCAAACCTGCCAGTAACAGGAAGTGTTCATATATTTGTAGTAACATTATTTGGGATAAACTATTAAAGTTAGTGTTATAAATTAATGCATAAAATGTATTTTGAAGTAAGATGAGTTGCAATGCAATAACATCACCGTCATTGCTTTTCATGCAGGGAGTAGAAAGCATCGTAAAACAAAGAGCTGCATTCTGTAACTCCAAAAAATAAAAAAAAAAAAACCTTTCATTCTTACTGGAAATAGTGCTTTACTCGGTTCTGTGAGCATCTCAATGAATTCACACAAAATTCCAATGACCTCAGCATTACACCCAGACATGAGGAAGGAAACTAGATAGCAGATGATCTTCAGCCTGAAGTACACCCAGAGCCTGAGCACCAGGAGGACCTCTTCTCTTTCCAAAGCAGTGCCCTATAGAAAGGGGCTTCACTAATGCCCAGAGCTGGTCTCAGGGCTGGCGAAGCACTGCCTGAGCCCAGGCAGCCTAGCCAGATGCTCACTGACTAGCCAGGTTAAGTGGCCCAGCACTATGTATGCTACTGGGCTCCTCCTAGTGCTTAGGACATTGTTGAGTTAGGCACTTCTCTAGCATTCTCAGGATGCAAACTGTGTTTTCCCTGAATCTAAGCCTACACAAGAGCTAAGCTCTCTATCTAGACGCCCCTCGTGTTTGTGTGTGTGTGCGTGCGTGCGCGTGCGTGCGTGTGTGTGTGTGTGTGTGTGTGTGTGTGTGTGTGTGTTGGCTATTGTGGATTGAACCCAGGTGTCTTGGGCATGCTAAGCAAGTGCTCTAACACTGACTTATATTCCCAGGCCCTTTAACTCTTTTTAAATAAAATGAACAAATACATTGTGTTAATAGCTATTTTTAGACTTTGATGAAACTATCAGTATACTGGCTATTTCTCTCATTTGGTGTGACAAAATACCTTGCCGAAGCCACTTCAAAAGGATTTAGTTGCCTTGGCTCACAGTTTCATTACAAGGAAGCAATGGCAGAATTCATGGTTGGCTGATCACAGCTGAGCAGACCAGGAAAGCAGGAAGCAGGAAGAGCTGTCCAGCTGGCTTCCTTCTTTCCCCCTTTTCTTTCAGCCCAGGACTGATAACCCTGGACCAGCCACACTCAGGATGGTCTTTCCTGTCCAGTGAAGCCCCTCTGGGAATACCACTAAAGAAGTGCCCAGTGGTGTGTCTTCTAAATGATGACAAGCCTGGTAGAGTTAACAATGAGGTTTAACCAGTATATCAGGGAAACTTTTAAATTATAAGTGACAAGTTTTCAGAGCATAAATAGTAATAAAATCCATAATCTCAAATTTTCCTCTTACTATAAAAATTTAAATTTTGTTATTAAAAAACCTGTGAATTTGAAAAAAAATCACACATATTAACTAGACTCAAAGTCTACACATCTCAATGAACTTCTACACAGTTAAATAGCCATTTGCAGCTATGGGGCATCACAATGGATTTTACATTTTCATCATAGGACAAGTTTTAAGAGTGAGAAGGAACTGAAAAGTAATGTGGTCAAACTCTTTTTTGGGGTAAGAGCTTATAAAAAAAAAAAAGTTTATCTCAGTTGCTAAAGAAAGGAAACAGAATTTAGAAGTTACAAGAATGCATGTTTTCTTTAACTCTGCAACTAGAGAAAAACCGCCTCCCAAGTTGCCACTGGGCTGCCCTGCATCTAACCACATGGCTGGGCCTTGGACTGGGTGGAGCGCAGTAAACAGGCACCGTTTCTATTCTTAGTGTGCTCTTCCTGGCCACTCTGAAATCTCCTAGTCATAAATTATGGCCTGCTGTCTTTTACTCACAGAATTGATAGAAAACTTCTCAGATTCAAAAAGAGATCTTAAAATGCCTGCCATTGCAAATATACTTAGAAAAATAAATCATATCATTTGTAGACTATCCACCACTAATCAGAAAATTTAAATTTTAAAAAACAAATTGTCCAGACTTGAAATGATTATCTTGGCATCGAAAATTAGCAATACAATGGCCCTAAATTGATGATCAAGCTAAATATTAACTATTGTAAAATTCTCTATCTTCAAATTTTAAATAATAAAATTTGTATTTGGAAACGATCAACTGTCCATTCTACATCTTCTCACACTTCCTTATACTTAGTAAAACGTCAGAAGACAGACTACAAACCAGGGCACATGATGCTGAAACAATTTGGCAGTAAATACTTTTAAAAGTCCATGGAAATGTCCTGCTTTCTTCTAAAATCAGAAAAATGAAAAGGTCACTTAAGTCAATAATAGTTTTAATATATAACATTGTTTGTTATTGCACCCAAAAAAGAAGATCATTCTTATTTTTGTTTCAATGGAAAGAAAACCAATGTGTAGCCCACTACAGAGTCCTTTCAATCCCAGAAGCTTTTCTAGGGGGCTCTTCGCTATCTTGCCAAAGCAAGAGATGGCCCAGCGGTGTCTTAGATAAGCCTGGAAACCATGGGCTTATCATCTGCACGAACCCCATCACTTGCAGGCCCTTTTCCAATCTCAGAGGCCTCCAGTCTCTACAGAAATCGGAATGCACAACGAAGCAGTCTCCTTGCCTGCTGCTGGCACTCCCTGGAAGACTCCAGCATGAAGTTGGAGCTGCAGCAGCTATAGAGTTTTCTCTCAATCAGTTGAGTGTCTGGTTTCTGACTCCTTTGTAAAGCAGACGAAAACATTTCAGAAACATGCACAAAATTGCCAAATTTTTCATACAGTTCATTTTTGCATGAAATTTTACAACTGACAGCTCATTTTCTCATGTAGGATTTTAAAGTCTAAGTAATCAATTGGTAGCACCTAAAAGACAAAGCCTTGCAGGTAGAATACGAAGCGAGCCTTTTGAGCAGCATCTCCATGAGCAGCCTGCTACTTTAGTTTCACACAGAGAATGAGACTGAAGTCTACTCTGTGACTTCTAGGTTTTGTTTTAGTGCTATCAGAGACATGTGGTGCCAAGAAGGGAATGAGGACCATTCTACCACCTTTGGGATAGTGTGTGTACGGCAGAATGAAAGTCCTTTGTCTCTTCTGGCTACATCTACCTGCATCACTCCATGTGCCTACACACCTTATTTGGGTCTATATGGATAAGAGCAGCCACTCTGATGCCATTTGTGTCATCAGGGAGAGAACTCAGTCCATATTTGAACAGGAGGCTGTGGAAACCAAGTAACTTTAAAAGACATTCTGTTGTTTTTCCTGGAATCTGTGGCTTCTGCTTGCAACAAGGCTGCCAACTGCAAAGCACTTCTAACTCAAGCCGGAAGATGCATGCAGCTTTCTGCTTACAGGCTGTGCTTCTAGAACAGCAGCTGGATAAAAGCACTCCCAGCTTTTGAACAGCAACCAGTGTGGGAACAGCAAAGACTGGACTGAAAGACTTCATTCACAGGGCCAGTAAGCCACCAAATAGGCCCACCCACCAGTAAGCTCTTCCTCTACAAAGTTTGCCTCTTTGAAAGGTCCCCTACATGTCCTTCCTCAGTCACACACACCACCTTACACCTGGTTCTCTAGAAAACCAGTAGACCTCAATGGAAACAAATTCTATATTGTTTTATCATTAATGTGGGGGCAGAGTGGGGGTTTTGTTTTGTCTTTACCAAGATCTGAAAAGGCTAAAAAGTGAAAAATCATGTCCCTGGCTCTGGTCAATTTAACAACAATGCCAGAGGTCATACGCTCAGTTTTTCAGGATTACTGGACAGCACAATGGACAAAAATGAATAGGGATGTGAAAAGCTCCAGGTAACTCAGGACGTGTGGGCATTGTTTGTTTGTTTGTTTGTTTGTTTGTTTTGGCTAAATCAGCAAAGTCAGATTATCTGCCTACATCTGATGGTCTATTCCAGGGGACCAGCACTTTCTTACCAGCACAGGCTAAGGCATCCATGAATACTATACTTTCCAAAAGACCACAAAAAAGTAATTATTGGGCAGTCCTCAGTCACACATAAATGATGGAAACCAGCATAGGATCACGAGTGAAGACTGCTAACTGGCTTACAAAGGCATAGGCTGAAGGGACCTGTCTTCCAACAGCTCTGGGAGAAATCAAAAGAACCCCAGAACCTTGAGTAGACGGCACCATGTGACAGAGCCTCCTACACACAGCCACAAACCCAATGTGACCATTTCCCAGAAAGAAAGCTTCACAGGATGCCTCCCACTGGATGTGGCTTCTCCTCCCACTTGGTTGCATGGCCCCCAACCTCTCTCAACCATCAGACTATGTCCTCTCACACATATGGCTGCACAGTGGAAGACACAGCAGAACTCCTACGGATTCCACACTTTCACTGGCAACTGCTGTGCTATGAAGCCAGCTCAAGGGCCTCATCTATTACATACTCAGCAATGAAAGTAAAATTAAAGAGCAGAAATTCAATGTATCCTGCTTTCTGTGTGAGCTACTTTTATGTCAACTTGACATACCTACAGTCATTGTGGAAGAGGGAACCTAAATTAAGAAAATTCCCAACCAGATTAGCCTGTGGGCAAGCATGTGGTTCATTATCTTGACAACTGACATAGGTGGGCCCAGCTCACTGTGAGCAGTGCTACCCTGAGCTGGTGGTCCTGAGTTCTATAAGAAAGCAGGCTGAGCAAACCATAGGAACAAGCCAGAAGCAGCCTCCTCCATCCGTTCCTGCCTCAACTTCCTGCCCTGACTTCGCTGGGCATTGGACTATAAGCTATAAGATAAAATAAACCCTTTCCTCCACAAGCTGATTATGGTCATTATGTTTTATCACAGCTATAGAAACCCTAATAGACTTTCTCAGGTGTCTAGGAGCATGTCAGGATAGATCTGTGCCCAGAAAGTGAAAGTCACTAATGCCAACTTCTAGATCTCACATAAAGGTAATGGATCCTACCTGATACCTGATTGTTTAGTACCAACACTTGCATAAAAATGAATAATATTTTCACACAAATAATTTCAAACTAATGGAAAATACTGATTGTGGATCACAGAGTGAGATGGTTAAACTTTAAAATTTAAAGGTTTTAAAGTTTAAAATCTAAAAGAAAACAAATTCATATAAATTCTTTTCAAAATGCTCCTATTTGTCTACTCCTAATTTCTCACACTGTTTCTAAGAAGCAAATGTTTCTGAGGCAGATTCCAATTAAATTTTGCCTTGTGCTTTTAAGCACACCAACACACAGAAAATGATACAAGCTCCTCAAAGACTCACAGATGCTGAGGGTAAAGGCAGATCAGTACCTAGATACTTACCCGATTCCTTCCATGACATTTCAGATTGAAAATTTTAAAGTTATACCTATTCTTGCTACAGGGAATCTTTCATTTTATTTTAATAGGATATATTAGTAGATTCTATCATCATAACAACACCCCTGGGATAGTTGATATAAATATGCTTATTGTTTTGAAATTGGGGCTTCTGGTGGGTGTACCGGACAGTAATGGACAGGAGTACTTAATGGCGCACACTGTTAGCTTCATGTCTGGGAAGCAAATAAAGGTGAGGTTTCCGTCCCATAATCCCATTAAGGAGGCACACTCTCAGTGATTTAAAGAATTCCGACAAGGCTCCACCTCCTAAACATTCCATCATTTCCCAACACTGCCATCCTGGGACCCAGACCTCGGTGCCCTCGGGGAATATGTGTTCAGTACTATAGCAAGCTTTAGAATCTGAACGATCGCATCTCTTTGAACAATAGGCTATAATTGAGGCTTGTCAACATCTTTAAAAAATAAATAAATCCCCTCTAGTTCAAACTGATTCAATGGATACAAATGAAAATGGGCGCTGAGGAAATGGCTCAGTTGGTAATGTGTTTGTTACACAAGCACATCCAGCACTTCCCAAAAGATGAACTCAGTGGCATGTATCTGACTCCTAACCCAAAGGGAGACAGGTAGATCCCTGGATCTTGCTGACAAGCCAGACTAGCTGAAATGGTGCCCTGCAGGTTCAACAAAGGACTCTTTCTCAAAAAACAAAAAGGTGGAATATGTCTAAGAAAGAGAGCCAATGTCAACCTCTGACCTCCGCATCCAGCTACACTTTCACATGCATATACACATACAAACATATACATCAGACACACATACACTCTCAAGAATGCTTCAAAGAGAAAAGAGGAGGGATGGTGGTGCTGTTTGCCAAACTTACACTTGAAGTAGCCTGCAGGAAGGTGACAACAGGGTGAGAAAGGAAGACTGAGTGTGACTCTGTGCAGGAAGGTGTTAGGGTCATGTGCCAAGGAGCACTGGGTGGAGGGAGGGGACCTAAGCTGAAGATACCAATTTAAAACTTGTACCCTGTGAATCCACACGTAACTGAAGCTACACCCACGGAAAGGTGGTCAAGTATGAGCCAGAGAAGAGGAAAAGGCCTATTAACTATGCAGCACAGAGAACCCTAATGATCTCCACCAACGGAAGGCAGTCGAGAATTACCTCAAAGAGGAGGAGATGGAGAAGTCACAGATCCTCTTTCAAGATACAACCACAAATTTGGCAAGAAGAAGTCAGAGGATAGTCTAGGACAGGGCTGAAGAGAACATGGGAATACTACATATTTGTTGTTGTTGTTGTTGTTGTTGTTGTTGTTGTTGTTGCTGTCTAAGAACCTGAGCACATATCCAACAAATGACTGGTATCAGTTGAAGGAGAAAGAAAAACTTTCCATGACAAAAAAAATGAATTTAGAGAATCTATGGCCACTAATCAAGCTCCACAGAAGATATTAAAGAAAATACTTAGGCCTAAAGACAACGTTAAACATACCCAAGAAGGAAAACGAACAAATAAGCAGTTCTAGAACACTCAACCGAAAGAAGTTTAATAGAGGATCACAAAAAACAAAATGACAAGAATTAATATGCAGTATTCAATACCTCCTAATATTAATGTCTCTACTTTCTAATAAAGAAGCACAGGAAAAAAATCAGAATTTTTTTGCTGACTCAAAGTACTCATGACCATGATAGACACCACCCTGATAGTAAAAGTTTGAAAAGGGTATTCTAAGCAAATGGAACAAAGAAACAAGCAGGTGTGGCTATTCAAATATGTGACCTAATCAATTTCAAACCACTTCTGGGCAAGAGATAAAGAGGGACAATTTATCCACTTTAAAGGAAAATCCACAAGATATTATAGTCCTAATGCACCAAACACAGAAGCACCAATTTTACAAACACACACACACACACACACACACACACACACACACACACACCATTAGACCTAAAAACTGCAAACTGTCACCAACACAGTAATAGGGGCAACCTCAGTATTCTACTCTCAGTAATAAGCAAGTAATCTAGAAAGAAACTAAATAGAGAAACTTGAATTAGATAGCATCATAAATCAAATGTACCTAACAGGTATATATCTAAGAATATCCTAGCCAAACACTAAAGAATATATATTCTCAGTAGCTCAGGGAAATTTCCCCAAAATAGTTCACATTTTACAACACAAAGTGAGCCTCAATAAATACAGGAACATTGAATTACATTCCATATCCTACTGAAGCACGATGCAATAAAGATGGATATCAAGCACAAAAGATAAGACAAAGTACACAAATTCATAGAAGCTAAATAAGACACTAATAAACTGAAACTGGGTGAAGGAATCAAGATAGAGACTTTAAAATTCCTAGAGTTTGCATGAAAATGAAAACATAATATACCAAAATCAATGGCCACAATAAAGGCAGGCCTAAGAGGGAAGTTTACAGTAATAGGTTCTTACATCAAAAATAGAGCTCTAAAATTATAACTCAACATCTGAAGGCCCTAGCAAGACAGGGACCAAAAAGAGTGGGTGAGAAGAGATAAGCAAAGTCAGAGCTAAAATTCATAAAACAGAGACAAAGAAGCCAGTATTTTAAAAAACCAGTGAAACAATGAATCAGTACTTTGAAAAGATTAAGAAAATTGATAAAACTTTGGCCAAACTAATCAAAAGGAGGAGGAAAATGGTCCAAATTAATAAAACTAGGGATAAAAAATAATATTAAAAGACACTGATGAAACTCAGAGAATCATAAAAACACACTTTAACATCCATATTCCACCAAGTTGAAAAACTCTAAAAGAAACAGATTAACTTCTAGATACATACAACTTACCAGAGTTAAATCCAGACATAATAAGCAATTTAAATAGATTCTTAATAAACAATAAGATAGAAAACATAATTTAAAACCTCCCAAGTAAAATCAGTCCAGAGCTAGA
>JADRCD010202684.1:0-11900 GCA_019843815.1 Montemys delectorum | reverse complement strand
CAACCTGTGTGCCCATCCTAATGAACTAAACCAAGTCAACCTGTGTGCCCATCCTAATGAACTAAACCTCGGAAACTCTAAGCAAGCCCCAGTTAAATGCCCTCTCTTGTAAGAGGTACCTTGCTCATGGTGTTTCTTCACAACAACAGAACAGTAAGACAATGGAGAAAGGGCTTTGACAAAATCCAGCACTGACTCATGAGAAAAACCTTGGAGAGAGAGGAGGTATACTGGGATATATCTCAACAAAGGCAATACACAAGAAGAGCATAGCCCACACGGAAAACAACAACACAACTAAACAAGAGTTCCCCCAAACTCAAACTCTGCCAGGTACTTCTCCGCTTTAGCACCTACAAGTGAGAGATATATACTTCTGTGTTAGAAGATTTCCACACATTAATTTCAAAAATAAAAAATATTATCCAAATAAAATAAGCAGGACTAATGACAAGATAAGAACACAAGCTGAGAGGTCAAAGTAAACACATACCACATAACTGAGCCTAGGAACAGACATTAACTGAAATTTTCCTGCTTTGTGAATTATCAAATATGCTTATGAATACTCCAGGAGTGGGTTCATTTATCATGACGTTTGAACTCGGCCTGAGAGCCTACCATAATGAGAACAGAGCAGTACACCACTTTGGTCTGTCCCTTCCAATATAAGTCAGCAGGACTAACACACACCTAGTTTGGAAGCATCCTACTCAGTCCCCTCTGAAAGCAGCACTTTCCTTGACATAAGCAGTGTCATTTTACTATACATAAGCAAGCTATGTCATGTGAGCAGAGCCTTTGAGTAAAGGAAATATAAAGACTTTCAGGAATAGTGCTGGCTCCACTGTCAAATCAGTTCTCTATTCAAAAGACTGCTCTGCCAAGGCTTTCTCCATGCTCCAACTCACAGACAAACCCGCACAGAACTAGTCACTTGATTTATCAAAAAAGGCAATGCTGTTCAGGAATAAACAATTCTGATGACCACCAATGGCCAAGAAGCACCTAAAGAAATGCTCAACATCCTTAGTCATCAGGGAAATGCAAATCAAAACAACTCTGAGATTCCACCTCACGCCAGTCAGATTGGCTAGGATAAAAGACTCAGGTGACAGCAGATGCTGGAGAGGTTGTGGAGAAGGAGGAACACTACTTCACTGCTGGTGGGATTGCCAGCTGGTACAACCACTCTGGAAATCAGTGTGGCGGTTCCTCCGGAAACTGGACATAGTTCTACCAGAGGACCCAGCTATACCAGTCCTAGGCATATACCCAAAAGATGCTCCATCATGTAATAAGGACACATGCTCCACCATGTTCATAGCAGCCTTATTTATAATAGCCAGAAACTGGAAACAACCCAGATGTCCCTCAACAGAGGAATGGATACAGAAATTGTGGTACATCTACACAATGGAGTACTACTCAGCTATTAAAAACAATGAATTTATGAAATTCCTAGGGAAATGGATGGATCTGGAGAATATCGTCCTGAGTGAGGTAACCCAATCACAAAAGAACTCACATGGTATGCATTCTCTGATAAGTGGTTATTAGCCCAGAAGTTTGGAATACAGGAAGAACAACCCACAAACCACAAGAAACTCAAGAAGAAGGAAGACCAAAAGGTGGACATTTCATTCCTTCTTAAAAGGGGGAACCAAATACCCACAGAAGGAGTTGCAGAGATTAACTATAGAGCAGACTGAAGGAAGGACAAGCCAGCCTAAATATAGCTATCTCCTGAGAGGCTCTGACAATACCTGACTAATACAGATGTAGAGGCTCACAGCCATCCATTGAACTGAGTACACTGTCCCCAATGAAGGAGTTAGAGAAAGGACTTATGGAGCTGAAGGGCTTGCAGCCCCTTAGGACGAACAACAATATGAACTAACTAGTACCCTACCCTCAGAGCTCCCAGGGACTCAACCACCAACCAAGGACTATACATGGTGGGACTGACTGTTCTGGCAGCATGTGTATAGTAGAGGATTGCAAATTCCATCATCAATAAGAGGAGAGGACCTCGGCCCAGGGAAGGTTCTGTGCCCCAGTGTAGGGGAATGCCAGGGCCAATAAGTGGGAGAGGGTGGGGTGGCAGGCACAGGAAGGGGGGAGGCAACAGGGGTTTGTTCTTGTTGTTTTTGTTTGTTTGTTTGTTTGTTTGGAGGGGAAACTGGGAAAGGAGAAATTTACATGTAAATAAAGAAAATATCTAATTAAAAAAAGAATAAACAATTCTATTTTCAAATAAATAGTACTGAAGAAATCATGTTTATATTAAAAGAAATTTTTGACTCATCTATCTATCTAAAGTGGAAAATTTTAGATATGTACCTCTATCAATATAGATATAGAGAGATTTTATAGAAAGATTACATAGTGAATATATACACATATATATTCATTCCACATAGAAAATTAAAAGGCAAAAGGTTTCAAAAGTAAATAAATGAAAATCTTCATTTTTTTAAAAAAGATTACTTTAAAACAGGACACAAAAATCAACTAAAAATGTTAATACATTTGGCTTCACTAAAATTAAAATTCTTTCTCATTACAAGCTAACTCTCAGGCCAATGAAGAAACAAGTCATACCCAGGACAATATATTTTCATATCTATATCACATTCATAGCTCACATCCAGAAAGTAATGAAGTCATACAAATTAATTTTTGTAAAAACCAATTTTTCCAGCAGATAGAAGAGTCAAACCAGCATTTTTTACAAAGATAACATCCAAATGATCAAGAAATATGAAAAGGTTCTCAGTATCATAGTCACCAAGATATTCAACCAGAGAGCCATAGTAATGTCCCATTAATTATACAACCATGAAAATGGTTATAAAAGAAAAAAACAAATCAAGCCCACTGACAATAACAACTATGTATATTTTAGCAATCAGAAATATTCAACCTGTTTAGCATGTAAAATACTAGCTGGAAGTTTTACATTATCTACTACAACAAACTTAAATATATCCTATGAAAGGAGTTAGTATTTATAATAAGCATAAAATTATTTATAAGACTATATACAAGCAGTGAACATCTTAAAACAATATATAGATTTCTTTTAACAAACTATCAAATGCTCCAAAAATACAGCCTTAATACTATTATTTCATTATCTCTAAAAAGGAGAGCACCTGAATAATTCTTTTAAACATTACAATATAAAATAACTTTAAAAATCCCAACTACTAAGACACAGGACAAGAAAATGGAAAGGGGGATGAAAGCTATAGGGAAGGGGACTGTCGGGATCAGTCACGCAGCCTGATCCTAACGGTGGCTGCCAACAGGTCGCGTTATCCTTCTATGACCCCACTGACTGGAAAACACCAACTAAAGGTTCATAAGCTGTATTCATAAAAAAGCCCTTGCTGATCATTTTCAATTTAGAGAATAGAAGCCTGCTACCCATCTCATGCTCTCCTGAGACAGACCGGACTCACGTCAACCACCCTCTTTTACACTGTTTGTTAGCTCAACGCTCAGTCTTTACTATTTATGAACAGCATAGGCATGCATGAGTTGAGTGTATACATACAGCTGTCTACAACAGAAGAAGTCCACAGAAAATGCTATCTGTAAGACCACATTTTGTTCTATTAATAGCCACATACTGCAGTATTACATAACAAATTTTCCAATTCTGTTATACTGTTATGCAAATAAATTAATTCAACCATAGCCAGGAGCTAAATATACTTAGAAATCAGTATGGCCTTGTATCTCTATAATAACAGAATTTTATGTGATCACGAAAATCCCATGAATCTTCGTTCTAGATTTCTTTTATATCCAGCTCCTTAGTTTGGGGATGTTAACACCTGCAACTTTCAACTCAGTATATTTAGCACATTACAAGACGATGTCCAAATACTGACTCCACGGTCAGACAGAGCTTGGGTGCTCCAGCACGACTGCAGCTCTAGATTGACAGGGTTGGGTCGTGTAGCTTCTTCATAAGAAGCCATGCTCTTAGAATTAGAAATCTGTCATCATTTCAAGACTGCTGGAAACTTCTATGATTAAGAAGCCAGAATGGTTTGAGCAAATAGGAATAAAAAGAGAATCAGTTTTTTTAAAAATGGAATTTCAAGACAGACAAATTTGGTCTGATGATGGCTTTCTTTGCCCCATGCAAATTCTACAACTCTGCTTGGGAATTCTCTCTCAATCCTTATGCAAAGGTTTCCTTGTCTATAAAAAGGACCATATTTGTTTGCAAGGTCTTCTGAGAAGTGTGTGGAATGACCACGGCAGAACATGTTTCTTCTTTACCTGGTCCCTCCATTACAACACAGGACTGAATTTCCAGCATTAGATAACAAAATAAAGGAGATTCTCATTTGGACAGTGCATATCAGAACTGTAGACTCCTTAGGCTTCTTTGTTCATTATTAATTCCACAGCACTCCCAACACATACACTTCACATTCCAATAACAATGATAATAAAAGTTTAAGTAATTTAACACCTTAAAAAGAAATAAAAGCTGAACAAAAACTACGTAAGTCACTTTTAAAAACGCAAATACTAGAGAGGAGAGTGAGCGCTTTAACAGACAATAACACTCTCCAGCTATGCTTTTTACACTCAGACCAAAAAGTACAAAGGTCTACTCTTAATTCAGGAACACAAAAGTGACACATCATTTGACCTCATGCAGAACAATTCTGGAAGGAATGAAGTTTCCAAGCCCACCTTTATATGAAGGTATTTTCTTCTGATTATGTTCAAAACTAAGTGCATGAAAAAAGTTCTTATTGAAGTACAAAGCCCATTCCAATCAGAATCACTTGGAGTTAAATCTAATAATCTTTTCATTAAACTGAGTCATCAAAACTTATTAACTCCCATTTACATAAATAACTTACACATGTACACACACATATATATAAATATATATACACACGTGTGTGTGTATCTCTTTTGTTTTCAAATGCACACTTCCCATAAGACATTGGACGTTTTCTTAAGCTAAAGGAGCAAATAAGAGACAGGTGCCCATGAGGCAGAGACTCAGAGCAGTATGGAAGTGCAAATGGAGTTGGAGTCGGGGGGGGGGGGGACAGAAAAGAATCAAGTTCTTCCTAACGAGAAACAACTAGCCAGAATCATGCCAGGCATGGCTGGCACGGCTGGGAAGGAGAAAAGCACTCCAGGCAGAGAGAGCAGTGGGACCAAGGCGAAGCCTAAGCTTTGACATGGTAGGCACTCCACAGAGTTCCTGGACAGGGAGTAACGGATCACTCAAGGGGGACACTTTTGAAAGGGAATAGAGAACTATAAATAGTTTTGTAATGTCAAAAAAATAAAAACCTAGATTTCCCTAAGCCAATCAAGACAGACGGGAATGTCACCCAGCTGCTTACAAATTTTACCAAGCTATGAAACTCAGCAGCTCCACCAGAGGCTTCCTCTCCAGAGCACCGGCCTACGAAGCGTCTCAGCACTGCCCTACGTGTTGGAAGAGAAAGCTTCCAAGGCTGGCATGGAAATACCAGTGAGTTCTAATGCCAGCGACCCTAAAGGAACCAACCCATCTCAGAATGGTCTGCAGTGTGATCATGCTGGTGCTCGTCATCTCACAGGATCCTAGCAGTGCTCTGACAGGGGCCTTAGCCTACAGATCTGAGATACGGGATACACAAGGCTATGAAAAAAGGGTGCAGGGGAGCCAGGTGATTCAAGAGCCTCTCATTTAACTTGAGAATTCTGCCTTATGAATAGCCCAAACAAGTACCAAACAGGCAAGTTGAGAGGGTTCCCTAGAGTACATTTTACCTAACAAATCCTAGAGTGCTAGAGGCCAGAGAGCCCAGATGCCTACCTTGCTCTGCAGAGTACACAGGAGCAAAGTGTCTTACCAGCAGCCTGAACTCACCCGCTACCACACCAATGAAATCAATTCTATGCTTTAAGAACACCGAAGTTCTGGAGTTATTGTGACAGGAAAAAAGGTTTGGCTACAATTTCTCCAGTGGCTCTAGCTTGGGTTTGAGTTATGACATACTTTTGTGCCAAGCATAATTTCCTAATTCATTATTATCAGTAGAAAAAAAAATTGGTCAGGTGGCTTACATAGTTTCAACATGTACCAATAACTGCTACCATTCGAATGGCCTACTGGTGAAAAGGCTTGGAACCCACTCACAAAGGACAAAAAAGTAGCAGAGCTAATAGCAGAGAGAAGTCTCGCAGTTAAACAGCAGTGTCATCTAAAACTTATAAGGAATAGGTCAGCTACCTCACTAGTAAAACTACCATGTTCATCTGATATCTGTAATTTTGGTACAAATAATATTGTTATATTATATTACAATATCTGTTGAAAATTGAAATTTGATAACTCAGTCATCAAAAACAAAACAGTATCATTTAAAGCCGTTGCAGAGCAGAGAGCACTACAGAAGAAAGTAAACCAATATGGAAAGAGTGTTTTAAGATAATAACTTAAATGACTGATACAATCAACTAATAAAGCAATTTTCCATCATCTGCCTTCATGGATTTAAAATGCAAACCAAATAGAAGGACTAAAAGGAGAAGGAAAAGCAAAGGGCGGACAAGAAATGTTGCTGTATAAAACCAGTGCACTCTGATCACTTTGAGAAACTGAATCAAGACTTAAGCTCTTTAGACTGAAACAATCTATCTTGCTCTGACTTCTCAGCAGTTATTGGGTCTAAATGCATTAGCACAAAGTAAGGTGCAGAGCTGCTGATTGGCTGTGAGATTTTCTGATCCACAAGCTCCCTAGGATCTGCCTATCTATTCAGACAATTCACTTTGTGACCCAGTTCCTAAGTGCCTGGCATGCAATTGCCTTTGTTATTCCTTGTATGAGAAAGGGCAGAGAAGAGACAAACATTTAGAGTTGAAAGCAGATATTAAGTTCTAATTCAAAACCAGTCAGAGTATTGTATGCTATCAGTGCCAAACTTGCCAATGCCAGGTTTCACAGGTGTAAAGAGCCCACTTGACTTAAGCCATGCTCTAGTATAATGCTCAGGTAAGTTTTTACTATTTTGCTTGAATACATGTAACAGGCATAAAATTCTGGTGTTCTCCATGCTTGGATATATGTTAATATAATCTTTATATGTTGATAGAAAGATAGTAAAACTACTTTTTCTATTCAGCATTATATGATACCTATGTTAAGAAAAAAAGTCACTATGCAGTTGGAAGGCCTAGCCAACAAGTACTTAGGCCAAGTGACTAAACAGCTGCCCAGTATGCTGTCTGTTAACTACTTCTGTCAGCAGAGGCAGGATTTTCTGCCCCTCCAACACCTAACACATTTAAAAGAGAAAAATAAAATCTGGTGTCACAGGGCAGCAGAGCTCCCTTACCTACAGTCAGTGTACATGGATGGAATAATTTGAAGAATAATGGAGCTCAGCTGAGTCAAGAGATATGTGGCATGCAGCCCCAGCACCTCAGACAGGCTGGTAACCTCTCTGCACTGTGCCTGCCTCCCTGCTCTGTGGCTGACACATTAGGGTAAGCTTTTCCCATGTCCCGCCCACAGTGGGAGTTTAGTAATCGGGCTACTGGTACCTCATCTGAATGTCAGGTACTGCAATAGCCGCATAGTCTAAGTATGGAAAGGGGTCCAACAACTATAGGTGCCATACTCTAAGTGTGTGGAGAGCGGAGGACAACCATCTGGAGGCAGGGGTGAGCAAAGGTGGTCAAACTGCTTGTGGCTTGACTATGGCAGCGAGTAGGAAATTTCATAAATTTGTCATAGCTCATAAAATCGACACCAGGAGTGACTGTAATCATAGCACCCTTTTAAAAGCAAAATATTTAATTCGTTCTGATTAAAATAAACCACCAAAATTAATGCAGTCATTTCGATATATTTATTTCTTAAAAAAAAAAAAAAAACCACAATAAATCTAAGGCCCTAAGTGCTACTTCGCACTGTAATTAAAGAATAAACTATGTATTTAAAAAGTGGCCATCTGAAAATATGCACCAAATGATCTACTTAGAAGTAAAGCAGAATGTATTGAGCAGTGTGACCAAGTGAATTGCGGAAAGAGAAAATGAAAGTGGTGTTTTCATGACTAGATTACTAAAGACAACTAACATAAGTTCCCCCAAAACTCCAGTAATGTGCCTTTGCAGATAATCTCAAAAACATACTGCTATTTACAGTAAGTTAAAGAAAACGAGAAATAGATGCTGGTGCTCTCCACAACTTCTGTATCATTCCAAAGTATCTGGAAACCATTTTACAATGCTCCCTCCCAATTGTCATCAAGATTGCTACCATAATCAGGGAGGTCCTTTAGTACAGGTCTGTGCATCAATGAGCGCAGAAGCAAGTACAGTTTTAAAATTCCTTGCTCATTGCTATTTATAAAACAGAGGCGACACCAAAGAAAATATTTTAAATACGTAGCGTTCTGGTCAGCTTATAGTGTATTTGTGAATATGTCACTCAAGTTAGTATTGAGTCTTTCTTCTTTACCTACCATCTGCCACATTTAGGCCCTAGACCTCCTTGCTTTAGGGACTCTTACCTAACAGGATATGAAGACTGAAAAGAAAATGGAAGACAGGAAAAAAACCTGAAACTGACATTTCAAACAACACAAGCCCATAAACGCTGGCTAGCCTCTGCTCTTGAGCCAGCCTCACTGACCAGCTGCTGCCCTAGCACACTCACTTATTCACCTGCTCCAGACCACCTGACCACACTGACTCCTCAAAGCCCTTGTCTAGAAAGAGCACAAGAAACCAAAGAGAAACTCCATTATGACCTTTTCCCAGGGGTACTGCTTAAGCTTAAGCACTTTTGTTATTTCTTTTTTAAAATGAAAATTTAATTTCTGTCATTCATATGGCCAAGATACCTGTGCAGTATTCACTGCTTTATGGAATTTGACACTAAATCAAAAGACTCCTTTATTCCATTAAGATGTTATCTTTATGCTGTACAATGTATCTTTACAAAACCCAACACTAAATTCCTAAAATCTAAATGTTTGAAGACATCAGTTCATGGAGAATCCTAACTACTTACCTAGCTAGCTAGCATGGCCTTTTTTGCTATACTGTAGATACAATCAATTTTTGACACATTTCCATGATTTTCAACAATGGTTAAGACAAAAATAAGTTGAACATAATGGCCAGAAAGGAGAATCTGTCAAGTTGTCTTATGCAGTACAAGATACCAAGATATGTCTGGTAGATCTAAAACCACCTGCTTCAGAAACTAACAGAAGTTAGAAACAATACATACTTCTTTATCATTCCTTGGCCTCAACAGTAAGGAATTTATTGAGCACCTACTATGATCCTAGCACTGTGCATCTAGGAATGTAATGGTGAATAAAAAGTTAACTGGCTTCATTAAGGAATAAAGAAAAATGAAACATAACTTTGAAACTCAGAATTCAAAATAAGCAGCACCACCATTTCTCAACTGGTTATTTCTGAAAAACTCATCAGTTTCCCGTGTGCTTCTACACAAATGATACTCAACTTTGTAAGTCACAAATAGGCAAGTAACATTCTTTCTGGCTCCCACAACTGTCAAAGGGAGCAATGCTGTTGCTGTCCATTCCGCTTCCCTACCAATCCTAGCCTTTTAAATTCTAGCCTTTTAAAAATGTGAAAACAGGCCACCAAAATTCCTTAAGGAAAAAGGCTGTTAAAATTACATAAACCGGTATTTCTCTAAAACTTTCACATAAAATTTTATTAATATCACAATGTAAATTGTGTAATTCACCACAAATACTTAACCAATAAAAACAGAAATATTGTATAGCTCTGCAAATAGGATAATCATATACACTTGAAAACAACTTTCATGGAAACAAACTACATACCAGAAGAAAAGACACATCACTAAAAGCTACACAAGCATCAACACGGACACTACTTTTCTTGGATTAAAAGTCAGGCAACACACTTGATCTTTAAGCCCTTCAACTGTGCCCTGTCCACACAAAAACCGAGCAAGCAGGTGACAAGGCTAGCTGCACTTTCCCAACGGCGGCCTCTTACACAGCACCTAAGTGGTCTATTTCACTAGATGGCTGCAGATGATGATAACAGAGAGGTTGTCGCAGTACTTGAGCATTTCTGAATTTCAAATACCACCAGTGCCAACTCTGTGCTGTTGCTACATTCTGACCTGTCTCCTAAGGGTTGTCAGCCACAAAAAGGATGGGCTAGCACCAGATTGTACTCACTGGCCTGTCCTAAAAACCCCTTCATTTCTCAAAAAGCAATTCCATATTTGCTCCATGTTTGAGCAAGTCAAATGGGCTGATCTGCCTCAAGGCTCTACTTTTTGTAGCTCATCAACTTTCTTTTTCCACTTCGTGTCACAAGAAATATTTTTATGTTGCAACTACACTGCAATATTTGAAGGAAACCACCATAAACTCTTAATGTCACCTCTTGAAATTTAAAATTCACAAAACAACTCGTGGCTTTCTAAATAGCACCATGAAAAACAAAAACAAGCAAAACCATTCCAAAGGAACTTGCTGATCTGGAGGCCTGCTTATAACAGCTAGAAAAGAATTAAATTGTGCAGAACTGTAATCTCTCAGAGCTTTTGTGGCTAAAAAAGAGGAAATCTGTGTTTATGTTCCCTTTCTCTGAGTAGTTGGAGTATTTTATATCCCCCAAATACAATCACTTGCAAGGGGCAACCAATTACAAAGTAGATTAGAAGAAATCTATTAAATAATATGTGTTCATTGCCTGGGGTTTTTAGAAAATATTTTCACACGATCCCTGTCCTTTAACATACAATAGAAACAGAGAGTGTGCCATCAGGCTAAGCTGCCTCTGAAAAGCCTGTCCTACCCTGGCAGGTACAAGGCCATTTAATTCCAAGTCAATCTGGAGAGAGGTGACAGCCCCAAGTTGCTCTGGGGATGTCAGAGCACAGCTCTCACGCACACTCAGGATCACCTCTCCATTCTTTCCCAATGCCACCGGCTTTGCAATCCCAGCTCCAGCACTCCAAACACCCCCGGCGCCCTCGCTTCCCCTTCGCAGTGGGCTCACTTTGCATCGCCTCCTTCCGTCACCGCCACCGCCACCGCTTCCCCGGGGCGGGGAAAGCGAGCCCAAGGACGCGCGCGGGTCTCCTACCTACCTTGATGATGCTGCTCCGGCGGGGCAGGCCGCCCGGCTTGCTGTCCCTGGGGACCTGACCGGCGGCCGGGCTCGGGGTTCGCGCGAGCGCCACGCCTCGAGGTCCCCTGGCAGGGCTGGCCCGGGCTTCGTCCCCGGACACGCCGAGGCTGCAGTCTCCGTTGGAAACCCCGCCGCTGTCATAGCGCGCCCGCCCGTGGCCGAGGCGACCTCCCCCGCCGCCACCGCCGCCTTCCCCGGCTCCCGCTTTCAGGGCGCCTTTGGCGCCGAGGGCCGGGCCCGGGGAGGTGGGCAGGGCCCCGCCTGCGGCGCCCGGGCCACACTCCGCCATGGGCGCCCCACGACCCGCCTGCACAAAGCCGCGTCCCCGCGTCCCCGCCGCCGCCTCGGGCCGCCGCGCGCGGCCCCTCCTCCTCCTCGCCGCCGCCGCCGCCGCCGCCTCGGCCGCTTCTTCCGCTTTTTCTTTTCTTTTCTTTCTTTCTTTTTTTTTTTTCTTTCTCTTTTTGATTGGGATGTAGCGCGTGCGGCGAGCTCGCCTCCCGCACGGGGGACGTCGCGCAGGCGGAATTACCTCTGCGGTCCTGCGGGGGTCGGGGAGAGGGAGAGGGAGAGAGAAAGAGAGAGGGGAGTCAGCTTGGGCGGCGGCGCCCCGGCTGCCGGCACCTGGGGAAGGAAAACACGCCCCGGCACACGCGCCGCTGCGGGCGCCAAAAATAACGCGCGCGCGCCAGCGCCCACCG
>JADRCD010202683.1:28004-51712 GCA_019843815.1 Montemys delectorum | reverse complement strand
ATGAATCTAAATCTTTCCTTTTGGGAAACTGATTTTGATATCTTCCATATATGTTATTGAGAGATTGCCTCTCTGTTCCAAATGTACCCACCCCCACCCCACCCCCTTTTTTTGCGCTCTCTGTAAAGAGAAGCTGGCCCCTTTATGGTTTTTCTTTACCCACTGAGTTTACCAGTAGGGGGTGCTAGAGAGACATTATAGGAGAAGAGTTTTCTTGCCTTTTTTTCTGTCCTTTACTTTTGGCTTTAAGGATTATTTGCAGCATTTGGCTCCTATAGGCACATGGCTTCTCTTACTAATGCTCCCTTAGCATTAGTCACTTTGCAGGAAACCAATCTTCTGCAGTGTATTCAGCATGTCTATGCCCAGCTCCAGCAGAGCACCAAAGCTGGAGACTTTCCTGGGAACCCTTGGGAAACTTTTACAGCAAAAACTCTCTATTGAGACATCTCCCTTTGGGTAGCCTCTCTGACAAGCCACAACTTCCAGCAAGTCCTGCTGGGTAGTCATTGATGACTTTATTGTTAATTCATTAACAGTTACACCCTTCAACAATGGCTCCATCAGGTCAGAGTACTAGAACAATGTGCCACAAAATGGGTAGGAACTTAACTATTCACAGCTCTGAGGTCTGGAGATCTGGGATCAATATGCCAGCATGATTTGGTTTCAGCAGACTCACACAATGCCAGGGCTTATGCTACTGACCTCTTGTCCCCTCATGAGAGAGGCAGACTGAGAAAACTCTCTGGGTTCCCTCTACAAGGGCAGTGATCTTGATTGTGAAGCCTCCAGCCTTAAGACCTAGTCCCCTCTAGTCCGGATCTCAAGGTTAGACAGACGTAGTGTCTCAGATACAGTATCTCAGCCTGAGTTGGTGGCTAGAAATCTATCATGTCCATATTCAGAGTGCTTCTCGATTCTTAATAGCAAAATTGTCATCATTCCAGTCTCTTCTGATGGCTCAGTCTTGGTAGTAAACTCCTTGTTCAAATCACTGGCTCGCAATGGACTCTGAACTACCCAAGCTGCCTGCAGTGCCCCCATTTATATTGATGTTGTTTATATAGAACCTCATGCCCAGTCAAACAAGACACCTTTGCCTATGCTTACACAGATGTCAGACAGGACTTAAAATACATGTTCAAGTCTCTTGGCTCGAATGAAGTACTAATTATCCAGCTTCATTTAATAGAGGAAATATCTGGGGACATAAAGTATCTGATTTCCTCATAATCGAATACCAAGTTAAATGTGGGTGACTTAAATAAGGGGCCAGAATCAGAAACCTGGCATTCTAATACCAATCTAATGTTCTTTCTTTGCTGTTACACTAAATATATTTAGGAAAAAAAAAACTGTAGTAGTTTGTAGCTGCCAGCAGCTACGCAAACCAGGTTCCTGAAAAAGAGGCAGGGGTCTGGGGGAAAATAGGAGAATCAGACTGCGAAAGAAATAACCAGACCATGTCAAAAGGTTCGGATCAAGGTCCAATGTGTATTTCAGAATCTGAGAATATATAGGCAGGGAAACCCATCCCCCAGTAAGCCAGAATCTTGTGACCTAATTACTAATTAGCATCTTTTTCTGTCCAGAAGGCAGGTGAAGCAGCTCAGCAGGGCATGGCTCCTAGCAGGAACTTTGGGAGAGGTAGAGAAGCAGCAAGACAAAAGGGCTTTCTTTATCTGAGGAACTCCACCCAAGTGGGCTAGTTGCTTTGTGGCAAGGACAAGGTCTGGTTGAGCCCACTTGAGGCTGGGGGAGGTCACAGTAGTTACTTGCATATGGCTTCATTAGATATTCATATTCTAGGGATACTTGTTGACTGGGAGGAGGTTGATCAATTGTGGAGTTTAGCACCAGAGAGTCATGTCATGGACTTTGTATCACCCATAAGACCTAGAGGGTAAGTGGACATTGTTGCAAATTTAAATATCTACATTATAGAGTTATTTATTAAAGGAATAAAGTCTTACATTAAGCTACTATGATTATCACTGGACGTAGAAAAACAAGGTAAATGAGACGATCATTAAATCATAACAATCCATTAGAATATAATAGTACACTCCTATGCTTACAGGGTCTGGGAGGCAGAGGCAGGAGGATGTCAAGTTTGAGCTTGCTTTGGGACTCCTACTAAGATCCTTTCTCAAAAGAAAAAAAAAAAACATGATAAACCCATCTCCCTTTACTTAACTACTTTCCTCACATTTCTACACATTCATTTTAGGAGAGAAAGATTTCAGTATCTCTTTCTAGTGTTTCTCCCTGGATGTGTTTGAATGAGTCTAAAGGAGATGGGATTCTTGATCCCTCTTTCATCCTTCCTTTGCATGGCCAGTGTGGATAAATGGAAAGCTAGCTGTGTCTGGATTCATGTATCCTCAGAACCTCTCTCCTGTCTGCCTGGCCCCATTGGCACGGAGTCACATAGGCTGTCCTGGGCTATCATCCTCTGTAACTGATGTCTGACTCTAGGGCTGAGATCCATACAATGTTACAGACACCTCCTTAACCTCTCAGCACTCAGGAAGTCTCTTTTTCAGGACACTTTTGTTTAAGAGACTTGGGTTCAATGAACCACGAAGAAGTTCCCATTTCTTCATTTGCATGTTTTAAATTTTATTTTGCATGTTTAATTTTAGGCAAAAGCCTGTGTTGAGATAAATAATGGGGAAGTGGTGGCTTAGAAGAGACTGAAGGGCTCTTGCTGCTCTTCCAGAGGAACTGAGTTCGGTTCCCAGCATCCACATCAGATAGTTTACAGACTGCTGCAATGCCAGCTCCAGGGGATCCTACTCCATCTTCTAGACTCCAGGGGTATCTGCACTAACATGTGAGCATGTAGATATACACACACACAATTAACAATGAGTCTTAATAAAAGTAATAAATGACATTGAGGTAAAAGTTGATAGACTTTGTTTTGTTCCTATACTTAAGATATTGTATTAGTCAGGGTTCTCTAGAGTCACAGAATTTATGGATAGTCTCTATATGGCAAAGGAATTTGTTGATGACTTACAGTCTGTAGTCCAACTCCCAACAATGGTCAGCAGCAGCTGTGAATGGAAGTCCAAGGATCTAGCAGTTGCCCAGTCCCACAAGGCAAGCCCGTGAGGAAGAGAGAGGAAGGCTTTCTTCTTCCAATGTCCATATAGGTCTCCAGCAGAAGGTGTGGCCCAGATTAAAGGTGTGTACCTCGACACCTTTAATCTCAGATGACCTTGAATCAGGAGATCTTCCTGTCTTAATCTTCTGGGACTCAAACTCACTATGCCTCAAGATCTCCATGCCAAGATCCAGATCAGAAACTTGTATCTCTCAGCCTCCAGATTAGGATCACAGGTGAGTCTTCCAATTCTGGATTGTAGTTCATTCCATATATAGTCAAGTTGACAACCAGGAATGGCCACTATAGATATATTTTCTCCTGAGTAGTAATAATAATTATTTTTACTTTACAGGAAAAAAATTCAAATGTGGAACAAGGATGTGGGTCCATTCGGCTTAAAAAGACTTTATCTTCTCAGTTGGCCACACTGCCTCTTTAGCTACAGTTTGTCTATCATTGTGAACTGGCACAGCCCTCACGCACATTAGACTTGTGCTTGATGTTTCTTACTGCTTCTGGATGCAGTTACTTTCCATTTATTCATACACAGATCACACCCAAGGACAATGCATCATTTGCTACATTGACTGCCTATGCTGTGATGCTCTACAGGCTTTGAGTTTATTGACTCTGGTTCTCTTTCCTAGCTAGCTCAACTCGAACCAGCACTGGTTAAAGCTTGGCAATGGTTTTTCTATCTTCAAACAGAATTATGACTCTCACCACAATGCCTGCCATCTTGTGTTTTATCCATCAGACTGGGTGGGCATGAAGAAGAGACTGAGGCAAACAAGTAGATGGTTAGAAGGAACATCTTTAGTCTTTGTGCCACCGGCCCCCTTCTCACCCCAGAGATGCTCTTGAGAGAGGAGAGAGGCTTCTTCTTTTGGGGGAAAACACCAAATGGTGGATGATGCCAGTGCAGCGGGAGGGCCTGGAGGACCTGGGGGCCCAGGATTAGGAGGCTGCAGAGGCTTCTGTGGAGGATTCAGCAGCAATCTTAGAGGCCGAGGTCAGTTGTAGTCCAGGCCTCGTCAGTGGCCATTGTCGAGGCCTCAGGGCAGGGGGCTCATGGTGGCAAAGCTGAAGACAAGGAGTGGATCCCTGTCACCAAACTGGGCCGCCTGGTTAAGGACATGAAGCCAGTGTAGAAGCAGACTCAGGCTGGCTAGTGGACTAGGTTCAAAGCATTTGTTGCTGTTGGGGACTACAGTGGTCATATTAGTCTTAGTGTTAGGTGCTCCAAAGAGGTGGCCACTGCCATCTGAGGGGGGGCATCATCTTGGCCAAACTTTCCATCACCCCTGTGCAGAGAGGCTACTGGGGGTACAAGATTGACAAGCCCCACACTGTTCCATGCAAGGTGACAGGCCGCTGTGGCTCTGTGCTGATGCATCTCATCGCTGCCCCCAGAGGCACTGGCACTGTCTCTGCTCCTGTGCCCAAGAAGCTACTGATGATGGCTGGTATAGATGGCAGTCACTACACTTCAGTCAGATGTTGCACTGCCACCCTGGGCAACTTTGATGCCAACTCCAAGACCTACAGCTACCTTACCCCTGACTTCTGGAAAGAGACTCATCACCAATTCTCCTTATCAGGAATTCACTTATTGTCTTGTGAGAACCCACACCAGAGTCTCTGTTCAGAGGACCTAGGCTCCAGCTATGGCTACCACATAAGGGTTTTTATACAAGAAAAAAATAAATGAATGAATTAAGTCTGTTAAAAGCAAAAAGGGAGGAGAGAGGAAAGTTACACAAAAAATCCTGGTTGTTTTGCTTCAATTTGTTAAAATATTTTATACCATTTCAAAACAGTATCTTAAAGACAGTTGATTTAAAGTATTTTCAAGTAAAATTTATAGGAAAAAAATATATACTGTTATGAAGCTTCTTTACAAGGGCTGCCACTCTACACATGGGTACAGACAGCTCAAGAGTGACCAGGAAAGTTACAGATAGTTGCATTCCACAAACTAAATCCTACAATATAGCAGAAATGTGAGAGATGCTTGTTTTGGAACACGATGCTCATACATGCCAAAGCCTCCTCACATCAGTTCTTTAGTGGCCAACAAAGACAGCGTGGGTGTTTAATGCATGACGAGAGTCACGGTTATGTTCAAGAAAACCTTGTATCCCGAATCACATTCTTCATACTGAACGGGTTTCTTTTCCCCAGCACAAATCAGTTTAAAAGGTGCCTAACTATTCTTTTACAGTGTTATTTCTGCTTATCAAGCAAAACACACACACAGCAGCACAGCACATCGAGTCACTTGGACAAGAATTTTAACAAACAGGTGTGTGGAGTAGAGGTTCATGGGAGTTTGCTTTAGGGACTGAGAAAACTTCATGTGACAACCATCTGCTATGATGCCCAATCAATTATGTGCGCTGATGTTACCCTAACCCAAAGGAGATCAGACTTGAGTCAAGCCTTCACTTTCTATTTCTGAGGGTTGCAGGATATACACACTTGCTCTTCCTGGAAGAAGGTGGTGGTAAGTCATGAAAGCCCCTTATTAAGCTAAATACTATTCTTTGATATTGTGTACATTATAGCTAGAGTGGCTTAAACATTCCAGTAATGAGTCTTGAGATGTAAAGAAAAGTTGTGGGCAAGTACTGGTCAAAAAATGGTTTGCCGGGAGTCCCTAGAGTCGTCACGTGTGCCTATAGAATGCATCAATGCAGTTGATGGCACTTCATTGGGTTAAGGTTCTCAGGTAATATCAGTGCAAAACAGGTGCTGCATGAGAGAGGTACTCAGCCTTTGGCAAAAGCAAATGCAAAGTCTATGTCTAGGAACACTTCCCAAGCCAATGTGTCCTGGATCCCCATAAAGGAATCAGAGATTCATACAAAAATTACATCAAAAATCAGAAAGCAATCCCCAGTGGATGGGAGGGGGAACACAAGAGAAAAATGAACACAAGCAAGAATAAGGTAATTAAATGGTCTGAGAAAAGTTAGGGATTATCTGTGTTTAAAATTATAGGCGCTAGAAACCATGTCACAGTGAGGCTGGTGATAGGCAAAGAATCAAAGGGAACAGAAATATTTTACCACTCCATACACTACTTCACTAACCCATGAATGGACCTAGTCAACACCTCCAGACCATAGGACCATCAGACCCACTAGCTTTTTCCACCATCGCACTGGACCTGCTACTATAATTACAAACACTACCTCCACCTCAGTGGGGCTCTCTGATCTGACCAGTCAAACTAGGCTAAGAGACTTAGGCTAGGACTTCTACAAAATCAGTGCCATAGAGGTTTCATTGAAGGGGTTCCCAGTGCTACCATCAGTACAAGGCAAAGCTGTGGGAGCTAAGCCAACTTGATCTACATAGTAATCTCCAGCCTGAGATACATAACAAGGCCCTATTTCAAAACCAACCTAAACCAGACTATAACACTCAGTGTTATAGCTTTATGTGCAATAGTCCCTTGATTCTCGTGGATGCAAGGTTTTGTCACTCTCCTATGGCTCTACCAGGAGGCAGCAGGAACAACATGTGGGCTGGAATGGGAAGAACTCTTCAAGAATGTGTGGGGACACCAGCCCCTCCTCTCCCTTTCCTTGCTCGCTGTCCTGTGGGATTCCCACCACGTGTGCCTCCTACAGATCCAGAGCAACACAGCCACGTGACTCTGGATGAAAACTTCCACAGTGTGAGCCAAAATAAATATTTTCCTTTAAGCCGTTTCTCGTGGGTATTTTGACACTGTGGTGGAGTGCTGACTAATTCAAAGTGCAAGGGCAGGAACACCTGGCGCTGTCTTATTTTTCCCCATTTTCTTGATAAAATTGGTGACATAATCAGAAAGGGCAGGACAGGACAGCTGTTTATGAGGAGAGGGCTCTGTAGGACACTGCATAATTAACCGGAACCAGGCATGGATAATAATCACCAAGAGTGTGGCTGCAATTTGGCACAGCTAGGTTAATCACAGCTAGAAAATGAGTGAAGGTGGACAGTCCAGGTAATCTCCTCAGCTTGTAGCAAAGAGGCAAATAGAATACGCTAGATAAGACACTAACAGGACAGACTGAAGCAACCTAGTAGATATCTACTGCAAATGCCAGAAGACTTCCAGAAAGAGGGCAAGCTAAGGTACCTCTGTATGAGCTGAAGGGAGAGTCGGAGTAAGAAGATAGAGACTTCATCCCACAGACAAAAATTGAAGGGACTCTTTGGAGATCCACAAAGGAAGCCAGGCAACACTGGATAACAGCAAAAACAAAGTCATGGGGCACAGAGCAACAAGCTAAATGCATCCCCAGTCCCTCAGTTCCTTGATAGGGGAAGGGGGCTAATTAGCTCAGAAGCTAATTCCAGTAGGTAAGGTAGATGAAAGTCAGGCAGTCCTTCCTGCCTTCTGGACAAGCCCACAGACTTCTTTGGCCTCAAATCCAGTTGTGGGCTTTGGGGTTAGAGCAAAGCTTCTGGCAGACAGATTAGCTACAGAGAGAAATCCGTTTTGACACAGTAGGTGACCTGGAGAACCCTTGCTTGGCTCCATAATAAGAGAGAATCTGTGGTAAAACTTGAGCAACTCCAGAGGCTGGGTAATCCATAAGTTGGAGAGCTTTTTCCTGCTGTATCCCCCAAGTGAGGAGAGACTTGGAGAGGCAATGTAGAGAGCCAGGGGTGTTGGATAGTGATAAGCTCAAGGGTGGCCGGAGGCTGGATCAGGCTGGGAAGTGCATGAGAAGAGAGCTAACTCCACTCTTGGTGTCTGAGAATAGCTCTCCTAAGTTGAAAATAAACCTGGAGTTTGATAACTCTGAGGCCAGGAGGTAGATCAATCTTTTAGTCTATCTGCCCTTCTGTACTCTTAAGCCCAAAGACTCCAATGTTCTAGAGATACCTACTTTGGTATTACCTCAGGCAGATATTAATACCCGTGAGGTCTGGACAGTAGGAAGGTAGGTCCTCTCACTGTGCTGATCTTAGTGATACTCAGGCTGCCCACATCCCCAACGTACCAGGAGACACCCTATCAGCTAACCATTGGCCATCCCATCCAGAATGACCTCGACAGTATTGGGAGGGTGGTAGAGTCTGTCCAGACACAGATGGCAAAGCTAACTGTGGCCAGATGAGGCTCCTGATAACATGAAGGGGGAAATCTCCAGCTGGGATGACAGCCATGGCAGGCACAGACAGACTCCTCCATACGCAAAACCAAAGGAAAGACATGGTTCACAGGTTCTGCTGAATCCCCGACTCCGTGAGCATCTCTGGCAGCCTCCAACTCCTGAGGATACAGAGAAACTGCTCTGATACTTCATTTTCTCCCCTACCAATTTGAGAGGAATTTTATGTTTTTTTTTTTTTTTTTGATTTTACTGTTCTAATTCAGATGTTCATCTAATGTGTTTGCATACTTCCTAACATGTTTCAGGCTACATGTTTTCTTTTCCTTTGCTTCTTTTTTTGTCTTTCTGTCCCTGTGTTTTGTCTTTGCCTCTGATACATTTAGTAGTATTATGATTTTATTACTGGCTTTGAAAAATTTACATTTTCATTTTGCTCCTGACAGCCACAAATTCTGTCTTTGAACTTTTTCAGTATTATAAAATCTTCCCTTTCTCTTTATTTCTTCCCCTTTGTTCTTCCCCTCCAAATAGTATTCACCAATTCCAGTCTTCTTTTCCCTTTATCAATTTAGCCTTGTTTCTCCTTTTTAAAATTTCCTCCTTTCTTTTCTCATTTCTGTATCTCATGCATTTACTGTTTCCAAACTTACCCTAAATAAACCTCTCTCTGTAGATAGATAGATAGATAGATAGATAGATAGATAGATAGATAGATAGATACATACATAGATAGATAGATAGATAGATAGATAGATAGATAGATACATAGATACATAGATACATAGATACATAGATACATAGATAGATGATAGATAGCTAGCCTTGAACCTGTGACTTTTTATGGTTCTACTACTCAAGTGTTGGGATTAAAGCCTGTGCTGTTACACCTAGCATCATATTATTTTTGAATGTAACACATGCAGATGAAAAATAGATTTTTTGTTATTATGTCACAGGGTTTTTCTCTGTGGTCTAGTCTTTGCCATCCTGGTATTCACTGAGGAGATTAGGGTGGCCTCGAACTCATAGATTCACTTGCCTCTGCCTCCTGAGTACTAGAACAAACTGTGTGTGCCCCCATACCCAGCCCAAAAGTAGTATTTAAAAAATCAGCCTGTGTAATTGGATAAATTCCTAAAACACATTGACAGAAAATGCTTGAAAATACAGAACAAAATACATGCCCAACAAAAGATTAGTGTCCAACATATACCAAGAATTACGAATGAGTAGGACAAAGCTGAAATGTCAAAAGACAAACAGACTATGAGTGCGTAAATCATGGCAGAAGGAGCTTAGCTACATACTAGACATTCATAAAAATATTTTACCCAGGGCTGGAGAGATGACTCAGCAGTTAAGAGCACTGACTGTTCTTCCAGAGGTCCTGAGTTCAATTCCCAGTAACCATATCTGTAACGGGATCTGATGCCCTCTTCTGGTGTGTCTGAAGAGAGTGACAGTGTATGCTCATACAGATTACGTTAAATAAGTAAATAAGTAAATAAATAAATAAGTACATAAATAAGTAAATTAATCTTAAAAAAATGTAACCTTAGTAGTAGTTGAGGAAATATAGAATATACACTATACAGTAGTCACATTGGCAAGACAATTATGTAGCCTACAATACTAGATTTAGTGGCAAAAATATGTGAGATTAGAAAATCATGCATGACTGACAGAAATGTAACTTGGTAAATCATTGTATAGGGTAGTGTCATAATATCTAATTCAAACTGATTGCATATCAACCGATGACCAAGTGTAGTAGCGAAATTCATATAAACACACACAGAGGTATATAAATTCGTGTATTTATGTATAAATATGCATGTTTGCAGGAAAACCTCAATGCAGCACAAAAGAGCAAATTGTAGAACATATGTATATATATACACGAGTATGTGTGTGTATGTGCATACACACACACACACACACACACACACACACACACACACACATACACACAGCATCTCTGGCTCAAGAATGTGAAGTCTGAGGTGCTCCAAAGTTTGTAATTTTTTGACCATTGATATGTCAGTCCATAGATGATATATGTATATGTGACTTCTGATGGTTCAGTGTATACATGTTTTGGTTCATATGTAAATTACTTAAAATGTTGAATAAAGGTACTTTCAGGCTAGGTGTATATGAACACATCAATCAACTTTGTCTTTGTGCTTGGGTCTTATACCTACGATATCTCAATATCTAAAATAAATTCAAACTCTGAAACTAGTCTTTACCTAGACTTTGGGATAAAAGGTTCTCAATATGTAGTAGTTGATAAATGTACACATAGTATATTGGAGGGCCTGTAATGTTGTATGAGGTGTTATTGTTAATATATAATATGTACACAGATATCTTAAACCTTCTTGTGAAATTATAAGTAAATACTAACAAGTAATTTTCAATCTCCTCTCATATGGTTGACAACAAAGTTTCTCCCTTCGATAGATACCTACTAAGTATCTATCTAAGTATATTTTCAATGTCGAATGCATACACAAGAACACCAGTAAGTACAGAAGGGACAGAAAATAAAAAGCAAACCAAGGCGAAGTGCTAAAAGTCAGCAGTGAAAATCAGGATTTAACTAGACAAACCACTAACAGAAACAGAGGCCCAACCATGGTTGTGTAACAAAGGGCTCTACCTCCTTAGGAAAGAATTAATGTTTAGCCAACACATTCCAGTCACTAGTGGTGAGGGAATGCCATAAAACACGTTATTCTCAAAACCAAATTAGAATCAATTGGCTTTGGAATGTCATAACCCCACGGTGTTAGTTGCACTGAGCAGTAACAACACAAATCTAAATTGTATGTTTGAGGTTACTACAGCCTTGGATCCTAGGAAAATTGGTCCCCTCTCCTTGATGAGTGTGATTAACTGGCTTACAGACTCACAGGTTCCCTCCCAGCCCAAGGCTGACTGCCCAGTACACTGAATGTTCCTGTATGCATCGCTGAAAAACAAACACAGGCTTGGGTCACTGGAAAGGTGAGGACAGCCAGCAAGCTGGTGAGGAGGCCACAGAAACAACCTCTGGCTGTGTGTGTCTGACTCACCTTCCTGGGTCCTGCTGAGGAGAACAGAACAAGCTGCAGGTGGTGTGTTGAACCAGGTCTGGCTTTTGACATAGAATCTTAGGGTAGTTGTGCTCTTGACATGACCCAAACATCAGGTGCTTAAATTTTAAATTGAAGGTCGAGTTAAAATCTGGCAATAAGCTCATTTAGAACTCAGCTCTCCAAACAGGTCTTCCTTTTAGTGGGATGGCTTGCTCCTCGGTGCCTACAGAACACAAATCCACCTTAGCCCAGCCATGGCTTCTTTTTCTGTAAATGAGTTGAATAAATTCTTGTGATATTCCCAGGATAAAAGGTTGCAAAGGTTAACCCAAAATTCAGATCCTACTTTACCTTGAAGACCCTGAGCAAATACCTGTCTTTTGCAGTGTCCTTGGCTTCTTGGCCTTGACAGATTGTACAGGTGTTACTGGTTAAGTGGGTGGGGCTTCTGGGAGTTTGTATTACTATAGGAACACTGATCTCCATCACCTCCTTCAACACTCTGAGCTTTAACTTCCTAACTGAAAGCTAGGGGAGTAATAATCATTTTGCTGGGTTGTTACAAGGCATAAATGTGGTATGGCACACAAACTGCCTAGCCCTGGTTCAGCCCTGGGTGGGGGGTAGGGGGATCTGATGCAGGCACTGATGTTACACATTCTTCTTGCTGTTTCATCTTCTCTCCCTCGTCCTTCAGATTTCCATTCTAGATTGAATGTGGTTATTATTTTTGAAAGCAGTTATTTTGAGCTTAGTGAAAAGCTTTAAAATTTGATTCCCTACTGCTATTGATTTAAAATACCATGCTTGTTTCGGGAAGATTAACTTTTTCATTTTTCTTTTCTTTTCTTTCTTTCATTTTTGAATCTTGCCTGATATCCTGTGCCTCATACTTCCTTTCTCAGAAAGTGAGAACAGAGCAATTCTAAAAATGAAAAACCCAGAGTACTAGGAAGCCCAGCATTATCAGAAGCCCAGCATTTTTAGTCTTGAATAACTCTGTTGACCATGCCATATGGGGCTATGGTGTCACTGGCTTTTGACTTGCCTATTGACTTTCTGTGGTACTGTGTTTGCATTAAAGTCATCCATTAGAGCATAGGAATTTTAAAAATATATATTTATCTTTATAGTCTATGCATGAGTGTTTGCCTGAGTGTGTCTGGGGTTGTGTCAGATCCTCTGGACCTGTAATTACAGGCTGTGAGCTACTATGTGGAGTCTGAGTACTGAATCTGGGTCTTCTTCAAAGGCAACAAGTGTTCTTAACTGCTGAGCCATCTCTCCAGCCCTGAGCACAGGATATAAGTTTGGCCACACTCTATACCCATATTCCCGGTAAGAAAAGCCAGGGTGTAAATAACACTATTTTCATTTGGATGCTGCTGGAGGAACAAGCTTTTCCTCTCACTTCTCAGCTCCAAGAGTAATAGACAGTATTTTTCATTACTCTGACCACAATATCTGATATAAACAACTCAAGAAAGGAAGTATTTATTCTGCTCAGTTTCCATGAATCATGGTAGGAAAAGCCAAGACACCAGCTCCATTCATGACGGTGAGAGCATATTGCAGAGGGGGCTCAGAATGGACCATGAAGCACAAAGCAGATCTAGAAGGGGGTGGGGTGAGCAGGCCATACAACTCTATAGCCTACAAAGGTCCATATGAACAATATGCTTCTCCCAGCTAGGCCTCCCCTACTGAACGTTCCTTATCACCACTCCTACTGAAAGCAGCACCAGTCGGAGACCAACCATTTAAAACATGAGCATGAGAAGCACATTTTAGATTCAAAACAGAACATCCCTTCCCTAGTCTCCGAAGGCTCATGGGCATCCATAATATAAAAACCACTTAAACATAGCTTTAGGAGCCCTGCCCTAAATTTAGCAGTTTCAAGGTTGTTTAAATGTCAAAGTTCAATTTCTCTTCAAAAAAATTGAAAAGCTCAAGGCCAACTCTATGTCTGTGAGCCTATGTAAAATAGAAAAAGAGAAGGTGTATGTTTCTAATATATAATGCCATGGAGTAAACATTCCTATTCTAAAATGAAGGAACAGGAGAACAGCAAGGAAAGGTTGAACCAGTACAAGACCAAGACCTAGAAAGGAAAACATTAAATCCTGTAGCTTCCCTGTCTATCATTCTGGGAATGTGATGATGCCGTGTGAGCTCTCATAGGCTTGAATGGCCCAATGGTCTTGCTGCTTGCAGTCTGCACGACCGGTCTCCACTCAGTCTCTGGAGATTGCTAACTAGAAACTAGAAAGAACTCAGAATGGTGGAGGAAATTCACCTTGCAGGGAAGAGTCAAAAGGGACATCACCTTCTAGTTTGAAAGAGAGCAAACAGGAGAAGCGCAGGACTTCCTGTTTTACTCCAAGGGGTGAACTTCCAGGAAGAGGGAGCAAAATATGTCCAAATAAGCAAAGCTCAGCCTGGGAGTCGAAGTTCCAAAAGTCTAAGAATCGCATAGTCAGAATTACTCACAATACAACCCCTTTGTCAACCCCAAATTTCCCTATTTGTTTCTTTAGCATCACAGTGATCACAATGCCTGACCAAAATAGCTAATGGGACAAAGATGTGTATGGGCTCATGGTTTCAAACAGTTTTCGTGTCATGTTGGAAAACAATCATTGGTGGACTCCTTCCACCTGGCTCTGGAGGGGCTTCAATGCAAAGAGAGGCTTTCTACTGAGCTCAGCCATGGTTAGTGCATACAAGAAACACACCACTGTCCATTAAGGCAGTGATTCTCAACCCCTGCGCTGTGACCCCTTTAGGGATCAAAATACCCAAAGTGGAAGTTTCAGGTTGCGTCATGTGATGCAGACTCATGCGATGTTTTGCTGAGGCAAGACCCTGGGAGGGTACATGATGTTTGGAGAGATTATAAATAGGACCCAACAATGATAGAGCACTTGCATAGCTAGCCTTGCAATGCTTTGTTGAGAGAATGGCAGAGAATTCCTGGCATCCTGATTGGTCCTGGACATTGCTGCTAACTGGTGCCAATTTGGTGGAGGCCTGGTGGTTTCTGCTGAATTATGCAACCGCTGCTCATTTGTGTTTGGCATCCTGATACTACTGAACTGGACTGCTGGTATTCTGATAAATAGAGATTGGAATCTCCCCCAAAGAACTGCTTCTAAACAGGTCCACATCCTCTTGTCCTATTTACCATCTTTTCTCCCCTATCTTTGGACTAGAAGGGGTGGTGGTGGAAATATTTGAGAACTCTGGTTAAAAGTAGTCTTAAAAAGAAAAAATCTAAACCTACGTGACCCTTCCACAGGGGTCACATATCAGATATCCTGCATATCAGATATTTACATTACAATTCATAAGAGTAACAAAATTATAGTTATGAGGTAGTAATGAAAATAATTTTTTAGTTGGGAGTCACCACAACATAAGGAACTATATTAAAGGGTTGTAGCCTTAGGAAGGTTGAGAACCACTACATTAAGGCTAGCCAGCCTAACTGTCTCTCAGAACCCATAAAGTATATGTTTGAAAATGTTTGACTTACCGCCTGACAAAAGAACCAAAGAATCGTACAAGACTCTTCTTCCTCATTGCCAACATGTTATGGAGATTACTTCCCACTGGGACCACTCCGTGGGGTCACCTTGAAGAGGAGTAGCGGACAGAGGGAGGCCAGATATGCTGAGGATTTCTCTTAAAGAAAGTGAGCAGGAAGTTTATAGCCACTGCTCCCTGCTCTGGCTCCCAAGATGGTGGGAAATAGTGAGAAAGCCTAGATGGGTAATGGAAAATAAAGCATCTTTGGGAGGCTTTGCACACAGCACCGATAAAATGCATTATTAAAGGAGCTAGGTGCCTATTCATTAAGTGTGACTGTTACAAGTGCATTACAGTCAGTGTAATGCCTTGTTTGGGCATTCGATTTTTGAAATTTGATTTTCAAGAGGCCACTAGTGTCATTCTGCTGCAGATATTTGGCCATGAAAACCGTGTAGCACTACTATTAGGGCTTCTGGAGTTTCTGAAGCAAAATAATGTCTAACATTTCACTGGAATTCATCTACAATAAAAAGGAGAGAGCTGGGGATGGATTAGGAAAGGAAGGCCAAAAGATCAAGACAGCTGACCGCTTGACGCAAGAGCAGCTGCTGACACAGTCCTATGTGCTTTGACATCAGGAAGACAAGCTTGAGGAAAGTGCAAACTTGGATCTTCTCTGTCCATAGATATCACAGATAAGAGAATTATGAACTGTCTTACTTGTGCCTTTATCTGCAGCACTTTCTAGACTTCTTGGGCACAGTTAACATTACTGAATGAAGGCAAAATTATAAATAAACTATGCAGCACCAGAGTGGATAGACTAAGACGTTTCTAGAGCGCCTGTAAGCTAGTCAGAGGCCAGTAGGGGAATCTGGTTTGAAAGGGGAAAGTCCCATGGTTGGTCCATGCCTGCTCTTAACCACTCATCCTGAAGAAGGAAAACAGGACAGGAATGTGGTACTCCATTGTTATGAGGGTCCTGTGCACTAGCTTATGCTTGCCTGTCAAATATACTGTTCCTAGATCAGAGATAACTTGCTAAAGGCTATCATCTCCCTGCACAACTAGGCAGGGCACCTGAAGGAGAAGCATCCTGAGGATTGTGTCTCAGCGCAGATAAAATATATTACTAAAAGAGTTAAGGTGGCCATGATTATGTGTGAGTATTGAAAGTGTTTTGACATTTGATTTTTAAAATACTGGCACACTGAAGGAAAAAATAAAGGCCACTAGAGTTTTTTTGTTGCGAATACTTAGAAATAAAAACCATTTAGCACTAACATTAAACTAATGTTGAGCTTGAAAAGCAAACCCCTCTTCAGAGTCACAGAACACTGCTTGCTGTAGGAGATGGGTAGGCAGGATTTTAACTCCGCATGTCTGAGTCTCCTGGCATCAGTAGAAACTGCAGCCATAGAGGAGAGCCCTAAAGTCATCAAGCTGAACATCAGGGGCTTGGAGACAAAACTAAGCCAGGGAGAAAACAGTCTAGGGTGGAGGGTCCTCAGCAGCTGGCACGGTGGAGGAAGGCTGGGAGACTTGCTTCCCTGCAGCTCTGACACCACAGGGCAGGAATCTGGTAGAACTAAGGCAGGGCCTTCCTGATCCATGCTATAAGGAATCATAAGGCTTTTCTGGAATGCAGCCCATGTTTGCAAACACCCACTGACTGTGCCCGTGTTGACCTTTGGCATGCTCTCCCAAAACAAAACTTTCCCTCATTCCTGTTAAGCCTTCAGGTAACAGCTCACTGTAAGAGTATGAATTAGTCTTTAGAAGACGGAAATCAGGAGAGAATGATTTCAGATTCCCCACAAGACATCACTGATACTCGCCTTTCATAGACCCTCCAAGTCTATTCTAAACTTCCCTTGCATCATGACTACTGGTCTTAGTGCCCAGAGCAGGGAAAAGTTGTTCTATGGAGTACATACACTTTAGTTTGTTCTCTATGACATTAGTGACCAGGATCATTGGTTGACAGAATCTGTATTGGAGACAGACATGTTAATTACCCAAACTTGCTCAACGAGATAATTAATTACATAATAACTAATCAGCTAGCATTTTCAACCTGTCAGGAGCAGCCAGAAATGCCAGATGCAATTTGGTGGTCTTCCTCTTTGTCTTCTAAAGGTAAAGGGAGAGATATGGCATATACACAGCCAACTAAAGGGCTGGTAACAGCTAACATCAATGCTGCCCGTGACTGTTGGCAAAGAGCATCGGGTAGACCACCTTGCAGTGCCAAGAGCCTTGAGGGGTACATCTAACTATAAGCTACAGGCAGGAGCCAAAGTCCCAAGTTTGAAGACAGCTCTCATGCCCAGAGTTATTTTGCCTTGACCTTTTCATTCCCTTTTCTAAGGTAACTTTCATAATGGTTCTTGTATGATTTGGGTAAGATTGTAAGTGCTGGATGGGCAGTGTCATGGTTTAGCCTACCTTGGTTATTCCCCAACATGCATATGCCTTCCCATTACGAAAACTTTGCCAGCTGACTACGATGAACCAAAAGAAGCCCTAAACATGCTTTTCAGCAGAACGTGAGGTGACCTACACCTGAAGTTAAGATCCAGGGGGATTTGCTCCTTGGCTGTAATGCACCTTCTTAAAACAGAAATCCACACACGGCAGGAAGCCTGCTATTTGACGCTTCAGATTTGCTTAAAATCCATGATGCCAATGTTCTCAAAGCTCTGCTCTGTATGGAATGTCAGCGGATTCCTGTAGGAACAATGAGAGAAAGGATCATGATGAAATAGATTTCCTCACTCCTGAATGAAATACACTGGAAAACACAGTGACTCTATAATGTTTCTCCCCATTTCCTCCCTCCCTGCCTTTCTTCCTCCCTCCTTCCGTCCCTTTCTTTTTTCCTACCTTCTTTCTCTTCTTCCTTCTTTATTTCTGAGGCAGGGATTGCTTTATTCGAGTATATGTTGTGGAACTCTGTAAACCAGACTGTTCTCAAACTTCCAGCAACTCTCCTGTCCTGACTCCTAAGTGCTAGAATAACAGCCCCGAACAACCCCATGGGCTACTAATTAACAGATTTCTTTTTTAAAAAATACCATATTTTCTGAACATATTAAGCTATCACTCTACTCTACCTGCACCAATACCCAGAGACATGGTTTAGTGGATGGTAGAGTCAACCTAGTACTTAGTTAAATGAAGAGGCCTCAGGAAACCAGCTTTGTTTAGACACCAGCTTCTGTATGAGCTCAGATGGGCAAAGTTCAGACAAAGACACCTTTCTGAGGCCCCAACTTTGGATGCTCTCCTAACTAGTAATCAAAAAGAACAAAAACAAATTGGCAAGTCCTGAGGCAGGATAGGAAAACGAAACATTTGAGAACTGAAAGTTCTCACGAGTACGGGGCACATTTTTGATGAGGTTAGCTTAGAAGCTGAAAGCAGGCTTGCATTCATGTACCGTTGTCTCAAAGCAAATAAGGCAGGGTGTCATACCTGCCCTATGTTGGGACCAAGGTCACATGTCATGGACAGGTGGTGGAATCAAAGTTAACAAGCTAACCAACCTGGTCAAAGAGAAAAGGTGCCACACCTTCCAAGGGAGCCTATCTTCTTGGGGAATGATTCTCTAAAAGCTGGGCTGAGTATAAAAGGCCATCCAATGACAGTGTTTTGACATTGTCAGAGGAGTTCAAAATACTTAGGGAAGATTTTAGAGAAAATTTCAGAAGGAAACATAGGTTTGAAGGGAAGGTGGTATTCTGACTTGAAGCTGTATCACTGTGATTAGCTGTGTAATTTAACAGTAGGCCCTAATATTGCTTTTTCCTGCTATCTGCCCACTGCAGAGTATGGCTTCCATTTTGCCTGCTTCTAATAGATCCATGAGGCCTGACAAGAATGCATATGAGAGGTGAGTAATTTTAATCTTCATCTCTTCACTCAGATGAGTGTCCCTTGGATTTTATTTTAAATTTATGTATTCCAATACTGTTCATAATACAAATCCATGGGGGAAACGAAAGAGCACTGAAAATTTTTCATTCTTTGCTTCTTAAGGAGTTGGCAAGTTGGTTCATGTAAGAACACAGAGCAGAGGCTGGTAGATAAAAGTGCTTGCTGAGCAAGCCTGACCACCTGAGTTCACTCCCCAGAACCCAGAGAAAGGTGGAAGGAGGGAACAGACTCCACAAAATTGTCCTCTGACCTCCACATGTGCATCCTAGCATATTTACCTCCACACAATTTTATAAGAGAGCACGATAAAAAAGCAGAGAGTAATAGTAAAGGAAAAAAACGGGGGAAAAGACAAAGAAAGTAGGTCAAAAAAAACTTAAAAAAAAAAACCATGAGAATTTTAACTAAGCCACAGGAGCAGACAAATTCAAAGTACAGCTTGGAATTCACTGTGGAGTTCAGTGCTTAATTCCAGGGCCATAGGCTGTACCTGAGAAATAATGAAAGGGCCCCGTGGTGCCTAGGGCACTTTAACTGTGTTGAGTGTGTCGTGGGGTAATTTCATATGCTTTGTGATGGACGGACTTGACATAGAACTGACTTCTGAAATACCATGAATGTTATTCATCTCAAAGGTAGGCATAACTCTACCCAAGCTGCCTGCAAATTAAACTCTAATTTCTGCCTCCGGTTAACAGAACATAATAGAGCATTAGTCTTCATGAGGCTTAAGGAATTTTTATAAATTCCCTCTGATTCGCTGAGAATTGTGGGGAATGTCTTGCCATGATGTCAGCCTATGGTCAGTGCGCCACTCCGAGGCTCAAACAGACCCCTCCAGCCACCTTCATTCCTTTAGGGAAGCCAAGGAAAGATGGAGAAATGCACAAATGAAGCCAAAGGAAAATGGAACACCTCTCAGCTAGCACTTTTCTTTGGAGACAAATATTCAGAGCACCAGTTAGGAAAAAGAATAAAAATTGGCTTTTAAGAAAAAGGCATGAAGAGATGGCTCAGCATTTAAGAGTACTGACTGCTCTTTCAGAGGTCTTGAGTTCAATTCCCAACAACCAGATGGTGGCTCACAACCATCTGTAATGAGATTCGATGCCCTCTTCTGGTGTGTCTGAAGAGAACTACAGTGTACTCATATAATACAACAAATAAATAACTCTTAAAAAAAAAAAAAGACTAGCTGAGGAAACAGTGTGTGTGAGTCTATTTAGTGGGAGATGGTAATCTTTAGAAAGAGAAAAGTGTTGGAAGAGCCAGGTTCACACTTGTTTGAATTTGTTTGACATGAAGGCTCAGGCAAGCCTCTCCTCAAAGATTTTTAAGATGCTAATTTATTTGTTTTTAGTTGAAAGCGATAATTGACCTTTATTTATGAGGCACGATGTGTTGGTGGGGTTTTGTTTAGTTAGTTGGTTAGTTTATGGTGTTCAGGACTGAACCCAAGACTTCATGCATACTAGATCTATTACTGATCTATATCCTCAGCCCATCTATAGAGGTTTCAAACTATGTATGTATTGCAGAAAATTCTATTGATCTAGCTAATATTGACCTCAACAATATCTCATTGTTTGGTGGTAAGAATGTTCAAAATCTATTTGAAAGTAAATTGGAAGTATGTATGTCTTCCATGTGGTTACCAGACAAGGTGGTATAGATCATTCACTGAAAGTAAAGATCCTCCAGTGGAACTGTTCCCTTTGACCAGCTCCTCCCCACACCTTCCTGGTTCCTAGCCTTTGATACCTGCCACTCTTCTCTCTGTTTCAGAGAGAGCAACAGTTTTTAGAGTCTAAAAAAAAGGAGAGGTGGCACAGTGTTTGTCTTTCTGGGACATTGTTATCCTTAGCATACTTCAAGTTCCGTCCACGTTACAAATAATGGAACATTCTTCTTTCTAAAAGCTGAGAGGTGCCAGGCAATGGTGACGCACCCCTTTAATCCCAGCACTTGGGAGGCAGAGGCAGGCAGATTTCTGAGTTTGAGGCCAGCCTGGTCTACAGAGTGAGTTCCAGGACAGCCAGGGCTACACAGAGAAACTCTGTCTCAAAAAAAACAAAACAAAACAAAACAAAACAAAACAAACATAAAAAAAAGCCGAGAGGCCAGTGAGATGGCTCAGTGGGTAAACACTTGACACTAAGCCGGGGACCTGAGATGGCTCCCTAGGAGCCACAAGCTGTCCTCTGACTTCCACACATGTGCTGTCACGCTGTAATAAAGTCTAAATAATATTCCATTTTGAATATATATTAATAAACACAAATTTATAATATATACAAATATGTAAGTAAATATATTTCACTATTACATATAGTGCTATAGTCTCAAGTTATAATCTCAAGTTTTTAAAAAAGCTTTATTTATTTTTATGTCTATGAGTGTTCTATCTGAATGTACACCTGCATGCCAGAAGAGGGCATCAGACCACATTACAGATGGTTGTGAGCCACCATGTGATTGCTGGGAATTGAACTCAGGACCTCTGGAAGAGCATCCAGCACCCTTAACCAGTGTGCCATCTCTCCAGCCAACCCATCTCAATTATTTTGAATACATAACAAAAAGTGAAATTTCTATACTATATGATAGTTCTATTTTAGTTACTCCCATATTTTCTCAAGCAATTTGTATTAATTTACACTCGCACCAGTAGTACACACGATTTCTCTTGTCTCTAGCCCTTATCTGTTATCATTGGCCTTTGATAATACTAATTTTAGCAGGTTTGAAGAGATCTCTCATTGTGTTTTTAATTTTCATTTCCTTAAAATTGAACAATTAATTTGAAATACACTTGTGGGACGTTTGGATCTTTGAGAACACCTGTCCTAATCTTTAGGCTGTACTCAGCCATATTCTACTTCCTTCCTATTAAGTTATTTAGCTTGGATAATAGACTCCTATCAGGTGTATAGTTTGCAAATACTTCCTCCCAGCTCAAGGATTGTCTCTTTACCCTATGGGTTAGGTTGGTATAATCTCATTTGTTTGTTTGTTTGTTTGTTTGTTTGTCTTTTCTTGTGGAGTCCAACCAGAGTGACTACTTTCCAAACAAATATGGTGGAATTTGCCTCTGTGGTCTTCTGTGACACAGCTTTAGGTCTTACATGTGCACCTGCTGTCTATTCTGAGTTGACATTTGGACATAGTCCAAGACCAGGTTCAATTTCTTTCTTTGGCTAGTGAGGATCAAATTTTCTAGACACCATTTATTGCAAAGCTTCATTGTATGTTTCTGGCAGCTTTGTCAAATACCAGATGTCCATTTATAACAGGGTCTATTTCTGGATCGTCTATCTTATTTCTTTCATTCATGTTTCAGTGCCACACTGTTTTGATTTCAATCATGTGTGGGTTTTTGTTTGTTTGCTTGCTTGCTTGTTTGCTTTTAGACAGTATTCCACCGTTTGGCATAGGCTGGCTTAAAGCCTTCTATATATCCTAACCTGGCCTTGAATTTGGGGTTCTTTTGTCTCAGCTCCACTAATTAGCAATCAGACATCACAGAAATCTAAATACCTCTAAAGCACATTACAGATTACTATAACAACTAAAATACAAGAGAATGTAATTAATGACTGTACTGATTTGAGATTTTCATCTTGAACATAGAAAAGATGGGCATCTGTAGTTCTAGAAACTTTAAGGCACAGGTGTTCTTGTCCAGTTCAATCAGAAATCCAGAGAAGGAACAGAGATGCTCTTTAAAGTCCATCTAGTGATTTCACTGTGTGGCTAGAGCTTAATTCTTTATTATAGGTGCACAGTGCCACATATCTTATATTTCCACTCCCTACAATAGTTTTCTATTTCCACTCAAGGTCTGTGATGTCTCTAACCTTGTTATTTTAAAGGCATTAAACACACACACACACACACACACACACACAAACACACACAAACACAACCAAACCCTAATAGAACTGATAAATTCAGTGAAGTTATAAGTTATAAACTCAGTGAACAAAGATGAATATTTTTATATACCAACAAGAAACTGCCTGAAAATGAACTTAATCAAACAATCCCACTTAAATAGAGTAATACCGTATCCTGAAAAGCATAGGATATTGGTGAAAGAGCTTCAAGACATCCAAAGAGCTTGAAGACATAAATAGGCGACTGGATAGCTTGTGTTTGTTGACAGAGAGACTAGTGAAATGTCCATACCACCCAGCGTGGTCTGCAGATTCAATACAAACCCAATTAAGATTCTAATGACCTCCACCACAGAAATAGAACAACCCTAGAATCTGTGTGGAACCAGAAAAGATTTCAAATGGCTAAAGAGCCTTCTCTGGTCACTGACAGAATGGTCACCTTAGCAGTGCATTTTCATGGACCAGAGGGACAAGACTCTCTGTCAACATTGGACTCTAGCTTTAAAGTTGCCCCAGCGATTGACATCCCGTTGGAGATAAATGGGTGTGTTTCTTAGTGGTACAGTTTGTAGATTCGGTTGGAAGCCCAAAGGAAAATCTCTAGATCATGAAATCAGCTTTGGCAGAATGAAATCAAATGTAGAATTGAATTTGGAGGAGGAAGTGAGTGGCAGTGTTTCCAGAACTTTAATGTGCATATGAATCACTGGGTTTATTAAAATGCAGGTTCTGATTCAATGGTTCTGGGGTAGAAACGTGGTTTGCCTTTCTAACCAGCTTCCTGAGCTGGGCTGTGAGGCCCTGAAGCTTCATTCAGCACTCTAAGTAAGACTGTGAGGAAACGCTGACTCACTCCCCCAACCTCAGCAAGGAGGCATCTGTGTTTGACCTGCTTTGGGATGCAGGGGCTTGCTCTGAAGGAGTGACAGTACAGCAACATCATGGACTTTGTCCTTCTTCCTTCTTCCTTCCTTCCTTCCTTCCTTCCTTCCTTCCTTCCTTCCTTCCTTCCTTCCTT
>JADRCD010202683.1:0-27994 GCA_019843815.1 Montemys delectorum | reverse complement strand
CTTCCTTCCTTCCTTCCTTCCTTCCTTCCTTCCTTCCTTCCTTCCTTTCGTTCTAATGTGGCATCACTTGCCAACTAATTGAGAACCTGTCACTTACAATGTTTTTAAGGAGAAAAAGGAAACCTTTTTGTTCCACTCTCTGAACAGTTAAATTTAGGTTAACAAATAGGATTTGTTAAGTCTTAGAGATTAAAGAAAGATGCGTTAGACAGCCTGCATCAAGGAATTTACAGTCTTTTTGAGGAGACAGAAAATTAACTGCATTTTAATAGCATTAGCACAACATAGATGCTTTAGGAACAACAGTGAGGGGAGATATTGATTAGGGATAAAGACTGCTTAGAAAACTCTCCCGGAAGATGTGATGTTTGGGCGGGTCTTAAGGAAAGAGTTGCATTTTATTAGGAAAAGATGGAAGGGGAGTGGAAAGAGAAGTTCATAAGCAAGGGCTTACTTCAGGAGCTCTCAACATCAGTAGCGTGTTTGATGGTAAAATTTAGAAGAATATTTCTAATTGATTAGAAGCATCCAATTGATTTCCCTCTGGTCACCAGTGTTTTTCCCTTGAATCCCCTGGGTGGTTTTTAAGGCACATCCCAGATCAGATGAGAGTCTCTGGAGATATGCAAGATCTTGAGGTTAGTTGAGATGGCTTAAAGTATTTAGAAGTAGGAAGAGCAAAGAATTTCCAGATGATTCTTGGTAAGAGGTCTTGACCACTGCCGTTCTGAACAGATAATATGTTATCACTGATACCCAGAGGAATATATTATGATAAATAAAGGAACTGAAGGCTCTCAAGATTGTGCTTTGTAAGTATAAAGTAGATTGAATTAAGGGCCCACCCGTAGGGGCAGCTCACTACCTTGTATCGCATAGATTTGCCAAGTGAGAAAAGAAGAACTGGTGATCCAGCTAGGACTGCTGTGAAGAGGCCTGGGCCAGTGGCCTTGGGTAGGAAGGAAGCATGGCTGGTGGGTTCTCAAAGGCACTGAGGCTCAAAGTGTTTCCATATACCAGTGTCATACGAATTACACACACATGCATACATACGTACAGAGACAGACAGACAGACAGACAGACAGACAGACAGACAGAGACAGAGACAGAGACAGAGACAGACTGAGAGAGACAGACAGAGAGACAGAGAAACAGAGAGACAGAGACAGAGAGACAGAGAGACAGAGACAGAGAGACAGGGACAAGAGACAGAGAAGCGCAACTAAATCTAGATTTTTGAAAGAGCCATCTAGGCAATTCTTCACGGTTGCTTTTAAGGAATCCTGGCAAATAGAAGCAAACACAGGGCTCATACAATGTTTATGTAGGTATACCTAAACTCAGGCCCAGACCCAGACCCAGACCAGGAAAATTGAGAAGGAAGCCAAGAAGTGTGGAGATGGAGACACAGTGCTGAGAGATGCCTCAGTGGAGCATGAGGGACACAGCTATTGAAGCACAGAGTTGCTCCCCAGGGAAGGATACAGTCAGGAAAAGAGCAGAATTCTGTCAGCCATGCTAAGGGGTGTTTATGTTCAGGCCTTGAGTGTGTTGCTGGCTCCAGGATGCAGGGCTAAATGAGAAGCCACTGAAGCATTCTGGGTAATGGAGTGATGGGCTGATGCCAAAGCAAAGCCTCTAGGCCTTCCACCCTTTTTCTCTCTCTGAGGCAAGTTTGTCTTTCTATTGTGTTCCCCATCCCACGCACTTCTGATGTCGGTAAAAGAACGCTATTGGACATTTTCTATATTAAAGGGCTTTTCTTTAAAGGAAAACGAAACAGAAGGCTTTGGTTTGGTTGTTTTTTGTTTCTTGAGACATGGTTTCACTACGTAGCCCTGGCTAGACTGGGACTCCACAGTACAGACCAGGCTGCCCTCAGATTCACATGTGACAGCCTGCTTCTGCCTCCTTAGTGCTGGGATTAAATGCTTGCATCACCATGCTCTGCTAAAGGGTTCATTTTATCTCACCTTCTGTTTCTAAGTTTCATATTTTTAAGACAATAGTTTTGGATTTTGTTTTATACGTTTATTAAGATTAAACCCCTTTTCCTCCCCTCTCTCCGCCTCCTTCAAGCTCCTTAGGCGTGCGTTTGTGTGTTGCTGAGTCTTATGCACAAGAGTAAGTGCTTTGTCACTGTACATCCCAATGCCTTATAATTATCACAAAATTCAGGGCTCACAAACTTGCCTACTGGCGTTTTTCACCATCCGTACTTCATAGATGAGGAAACAGAAGGGCAAAGTTAGCTTGCTCACGCTTGCACAATACGTGTATGTCCAGGTGATCACGCACTAGAATAAAGGTGGTCTGAGAGCCATGCTCCTGTATTATGTAATCTCACAGTAAGAGATGACAATTAGGGACAGAGAGAACTGAGGAGAGGTGACTGTAGGTTTCCCGGTTGCATGGGAGTGCTCAACTTCTAAGAGCCTTGGTGCCTTCATTTGTAAGTTAGATTATTAATATTACTCATCTAATGGAATGGTCATGGTAGTACATTGTAAAATGTATTTATTTCATCAGTTTCCTGATATGGTATAGTTTCCATGATTAGGTCTAAATGTGGTATATAGTAATTGTAAAACAAATGTTAGCCATATTATAGATTTAATGCAAGAGGTTTTTTTCACTATGGTAGTGGTGATCATAAGTGTACATTGTTATCCTGTCTCAGGTGTGCTTTCTCTCCAAATAGCTTGACATCTTCATTGTGTTTTTCCCTAGAAGAAAGTCTGTGTATGTTAAGAATCCACACCTGGATGCCATGGATGAAGACATCCTCTATCACTTGGATTTGGGAACCAAAACACACAACCTACCAGCAATGTTTGGAGACGTAAAGGTAAAAGTCTTTTGAATGTCAGGAAATTTACTGTATTTCCCCTGCCATTTTTCTTTTTTCTTTCTAAACCAAACTTCACAGCCTTGGATAGAGACAGGTCAGAGCTCCCAAGAGCCCATGAAGCCACTCTAATTTGGAATGTGAGCATCATGAATAGTCATTTCCACCCCAACAGGATACAAAGGTTTCCACACTAAATCCAATGGAAATACGATTACTTCGCTTCTCCGTTCCCTGGAGATAAATATAATTTTATTGACAATACTGTTGGGTATTCATAATTCATTATGTCCTAACAGATTCAGCTCACAGCTTAACATCTACATTTAGTGCTGAACCTCACTAATTCCCATCTTATTAAATCATAAAAGAATCCAAGACTAACAATGCCTTATTCTTCTCTTCTCAAAAAATGACTATTTGCCCATATTTTGTATCATTAAGATTTTATTGTCTTATAAGAAATATTTCATGAGAAAATTGTTATGGAATAATGATAGAAGTATATTACTATGTTATTTATTGTATCATATACATAAATTGTAAAAGCGATTCTTGTTCCTTATTTAAAATTAGGAAAACATAGACAAGAACATTTGCTTTTAAATGATACCTTATAGCCCTACTTCCTAGACCAAGACACCATCAACCCACTTTCTTTTCTTCCATTTCATTTATTCATTTTTCCTACTGGTATATATTCATTATACTTGATACTAGGTTACTTAAGGACATTTTCTTACAAGTACATAGAGGGCTTTGAGCATATTAACCCATATAGCCTCTTCCATTCTTTCTAGGAAAAAATATTAAAATACATATAATATTAATAAGGGTATAGCTCAGCATATACTGGTAGAGTAGTGAGATCCTGTATCCCCAAAACTTGGGAAGTTGAAGCAGGAGGATCAGAAATTCAATGTTCAAGATCATCTTTGGCTACATAACAAGTTCAGGGCCAACCTGGGTAACTAAAAAAAATTAGTTTTAATGATGCAACTTACCATATTATATATTTTTATTTAACATTATATTATTATTATTTTCCATATTATTCCATTTTCCTTGAAATTTATTGTTCATGGGATCGAGAATTACATAAACTATTTTTAACTTTTGTACTAAATGTTTTGTGTTAGGAACAGGACTCAGGTAGATATTATTTCTTATAAGGACTTTTCTCATGCAAGTATATTTGTATAGGATGAGTCACAGACATGCTCAAAGGGAATGAACTCACAGAAGTCAAAGGAAGTTAAAGTTATGCCAGAGTGGCAGAGCTGGTACTCAGACCAAGTTCCCAGGGCTCTCTGAGTTACTGTAAGTCAGAATTCCCCAGACATTAACTGGGAGGAATGTGGAGAAAGAGGAGAAAGAGGATGAGTTTAGGCAGAGGAAGAAAGGAGCATGCAAGAAGGGAAGGGAGTAAGGAAGCAAATATATCTAGGGTGTCCCTTGTCAGTCCGTGCGTGCGCGGCTGCCTCCTCCCTCCGTGCCAAAGGAGAAAACGTGAGTCTGGGTGGGTTTCCAGGCAGCAGCACAGCCTGTGTTCCCATTCCCGTCCACACTGCAGCTCCCTGCCTTTGTACTCTACCTCCTTTTCCTGCATCATCTTTTGAATGTAATCTCCGTCTCTTCTACTGAGTCTGATGTCTGGGCTCCAGGATCAAGCTAATGTTGGCACTCATTAACTGGATTGTACCCCAATTCAAATGTTAGGCGTGAGCTTCATGTCTCACAGTGATTTCTCCAAGACCTTTATCTAAGGATGACTGTTTGGAACAGAAGGACTGCCATAATTAACAAATGAAGGCACGCCGTAGCCAGTACATTAAAATTGGAGATGTCTTGATACAGACTGCCCTGCTATCTAGGTGTCTAAATGTCTGTCTCTCTTCCACCATTCATGGACTGTCTTCATTGTTTCTAATTCTACCCAGTCCCCACCATGTAGAGGAACGCCTTCCTTTCTTATACCTACACATCTGTGTCCAAAGCACATAGGAGGTATAGGCAAAAGGGTCAGGGGTTAAAGTCAGGCTTTGGTGACATTTGAAACTAGATATTATCTTTCCTATATAGAAGAGGAAACCAGGGCCCAATGTCTATGTGGTGTTAAAACACGCCTGTGTGTTTATCAGTCTGTTGGAGGCATAGCCAGTAAGTGAAAAAGCTGAGATTAAACTCTAGTTTCTCTGATGAAACTGTTGCCATTTTTTTTTGTTTTAATTTTTAAGACTACATTTTTTACTCTCCTAGTTATTGGCTAAATTATGGGATCAATAACTTTGTTTTAGAGATGAGGATCACACATGTTATGTGCATGTGCGCGCATGTGCGCGCGCGCATACACACACACACACACACACACACACACACACAAAGTATGTATGGTCTTATCTGTTACATTAGAAGTTGGAACTTCATGTTCCCACTTCTCTACCTGGCTGGATTTCCACCAGTGTGTTTGCCACACTGTCTTTCAGAACCACTGTCACCCACCAGGACAGTCACTTGAAAAACAGAAAGAAATGCATCATTTCAAAGAGTTTCGTCCCCAAGAGCAAACCCAACTGTAGCCCCATTTTGACGGATAGGAGGCAAAGGTGTGTTTAGTTTTAGGATCAGAAGAGAATTATAATCATAACGGAAACAGAATGTTGGGAACAGAAGATAAAAACCTAGTTGTACTGTTGTAGATTCTGTCCGCAGAAGCATCTCATCACTTGGCACTCTCTTATCTCAGAGTGAAAGCATTGTAGATTTGATTTCTTCCTAAAGTCTTAGGTCAGCGATTCTGGCTACAAAACACAGGACACAACCCACTGATACCTAAAAATTCACCTTTGCCCCGTAAATGATGGTTATAATTGTTATCAGTACTAACTTCAAAAGGAGAGAAGATGGTAAGATACACAGTTTAAGCCTGAAAGTAAGGTATGACAATGCACGCTTGCAACCAAAGCACATGGGAGATGTCACATGAGGGTCAGGGGTTCAGGTCTAGCTTTCACTACATAATAGCTCCAAGATCAGCCCAGATTACATGGGATCCTGTCTTAAACAAAAATGCACAGAAAAACAAATCTGACTGACTCTGAGTGTCACCCTTCTTCCTTCATAGCTTTCTTGTGCTTTGAAGGATTTTCCTACTTGGTACTACATACGTTGTGACCTAGTACAATGTAAGTTGACCTTTAGTTCATAACAAGCAGAAAGCAGGTGCACCTGGCAGATGGCTGGCCAGGTGGAGTAGAGTCTAGAGACCTGGTCCTCTTGCATCCTGTTGTTTATAGATTGTATATGTACAATCTATCCTCCTGTAGGATGGGAGTGGGATGTATTTGTGAACCAGGCTGGAAGTGGACGACGTTACTTCTGCTCATATTCCAGTGGCTGGAACTTGGGCATATGGTCTTGTCTAGCTGGAAAAGAGCCTGGGAAGTTAGCATTACCTGTAAACCCAGAATGAAGAGGAAATAGTCTTGGCATAACTCATCAGTCTCTGCCATACATGTAGGATATGAAAACAATTGAAAAATATGCTAGAGGTGCTAGAAAGATGGTTTTCAAATTCAATATCCAAATATATATTTTATTATGTTGTCACAGATGCCTTCTATAAAATCACTAACTGGTACCCTCTGCTTCATCCAAGCAATTATTTTAATTTTATTGAGCTTATAATATAAGTAACATTTCTCCCTTAATTTTCCTCTGTCCAGACCCTCCTATACACCCCTCCCCACTTTCCTTCAAATTCATGGCTTCTTTTTCACTAATTGTTATTGCATGCAGATATGTATCTACATATACAATCCCAAATATTACCTGGTTCAGACCATATGATGTCGCTTGTATGCATGTTTTGGCACTGGCCAACTAATTGGTGTACTCTTCCCTGAGGAAGAGCACCTCTACCCCTCCCAGCTTTCTTTGGTTGTTCTGTGTGTGTGTGTGTGTGTGTGTGTGTGTGTGTACATATGTGTGTGTGTGTGTGTGTGTGTACATGTGTGTGTGTACGTGTGTGTGTGTGTGTGTGTGTACGTGTGTGTATGCTTGAGGTCTCACATGCTTTTCTCCATACAGTTTTTCATGTCCATTGGTGTTGCCCTTGTTCAGCTCATATTTGGGTAGTTATGTCGGTGAGACGTTATGAGTGCACCTTCTGACGTTACTAGGTGACACAGTCTCCCAACAAACTTCCCGGTCCTCTGGCTCTTACAGACTTCCCTTCTCCTCTTCCCCATTGTTCCCTGACCTTTAGGTGCAGGAATGCTTTGCAGCTATATCCACTGAGACTAGGCTCCACAGCTCTGAATTTTGACTGGTTGTGGTTTTCTGTAATGGTCCCCATCTGTTGCAGAGAGGTTTTCTTGATGAGGTTCAAAGTAAAGATTATACTTAACCTGTGGTTATTAGGACAACTGTTTATAGATTGTTGTTAGGGGTTGGGCTGGTTTAGTAAATTAGTGGTTGTGGATTCTCCTCCAATAATCATAACTTCCCTAGTTCTGAGTGGTTAGCTAGGTTTCCAGTCCCATGAATGTTTTCACTCTTATTGAGTGGGTCTTAAGTCCAACTAGAGAGCAGTTGGTCACTACCAAGATATGTGTGCCACTATTGTACCCTTAGGGTTACCATGCAGTACTGGGCATTAATATGGTTCCTAGACATCATAGCTACAAAGGACTGTTGGTTGCCTGCCTTCTTTAGAAGCTTGTGCGATGCCTTCTGGTATCATGCAAGCTCATCTTCAGGCAGGGAGCATTCAAATCAGATCAAGCTCACAGGGTTTTGCGCCATGTTTCTGAAATGCATGGGACCTTTAAAATTTTAAGTAACATGGAAAATCATTGCTTCATAAGTCTTCACAATATGTATTTAAATGTTTATAGTCCTTCTTAATATACAAAATGCATAAACTCTATGTGATAAATTAATGCCATATGACAAAATCTTTTAAGCTACTTGGGACATTTAAAGGTGAGCTTGTTCTGGAAGCCATTAGGCAAAATCCTGAACATATTTTTATAATGCTTCTTATTCCTGCCCAATGCATTTCTACCTTTTTTTTTTTTTTGATAAATCCTGGACAAAGATCATTTTGTTTGGAACATAAATCACAGTGCCACCAGAGACCAAGGTTGGCCAGTGGACTTCGGCTATGTGTTACTTCTTATTAAAGCATCCAGGCTGTCCATAGTGTGTGTCTACAGGAGATGCTTAGTGACTCTGACTTGGAAGTAGGTGTCAGGAGTTAAGCTTGCTTCTGTCTACACATGTCTCCAGAAATCTGCAGACATTCTGCTTGATTACTGCAATATCTACAGAACACAAACTGCAAACTATTCTAACATCTGTTTTGGTTTTATGGTCAATCTGAATGATTGTAATTTAGATGTACTGGCACCACACACTGAGGTTCTTTTCAAATTCCTGTATCTTGTATATTAAAAAGGGGCCTCCTTGTACTTAGACCTTGATCTATGCACAGCAAGAAAGTGCTTAACTACTCCTAACAAGAAAGGGGCAAAGTCCCTGAATAATCAATAGTATCTGAAGCTTACCTTAAACATTGCCCTGCCTGCCTTGCCGTCTTGTCTCTAGACTTTATGGCTGGCTTCCATTGTTCATTACTACCTTAAGGGTCTGTTGAAAAACCTCTTAGGAAATTCCAGAGAAGACAGCAGTGAGGGTAGATGAGAAACACAGTGTCCAGACAAAAAAGAATAATTATGTCCTGTGATTGAGAGCGACTGTATGCTGCCCAGGAATTATTGTTAAGTGGAAACAGAATGCATTGTGAGTTCAGACCACCCAATAATTCTGTTGATCTTTTGCAGGAGGGACACCCACTCAACAACCTCAGGAATTTCTTCAGTCAGCCCCTGTGAAGGCCCTTGCTAGCCTTCCTTGGATCCTCTACCCAATACTGCCCACATTAGCCAGGCACCACTAAATGTCTCTTTCCCTCCAAGAAAACTTTAAGTCAGCTTCATTTTTTACTGAATCCTGCAACAGAAATGTGGGTTCAAAATGCAGGCCAGAGCAGTGTTATCTGATATGAAACGTAGAAGTCCACATATATGGATACCGAGAAGGTACTGGGATCCATGCCTGTTCCTTTGCTATATTCAATCCTACTTCACCTGATTAAACCTGAGAGTGCCAGAGATGATGATCTTAGGAATGTAAAGGTTTCAAGTGTTGCTGAGCAAGTGACTTAATTGGTAATGAGCTAGTGCTCAAAGTCATGTGTGCTTACATTTAAATAGCAGCTGCCCAGCATTCCTTGGCTTTTGCTTTCTGCACTTCACTCTACACCACACCATATATACCACACTACATATACCACATCACATATACCATACCACATATACTATATCACATATACCACACCATACATACCAGATCTTGTATAGCACATCACATATACCACATCACATATACCACATCTCTTACACCACATATATCACATCTTTTACATCACACCGTATAGACCATACCACATACACCATACTGTATATACACCACATACACCGCATCTCTTATAACACACTGAACCACATTTGCACCATACCGCATGCTTTTGTTTCTGAGTAGATTTCTGTCTGACAACCTTCTGTATGCTCTGCTTCCTCCTGGCCTTCAGACCCTCCCCTCTGTTGCTGATCCTGCTTGGTACTCATCTGGATGCCTACTCATGTAGGCTGCCAGCCAACAGGACCCTCCTCTCTCCTCTCTCTGGCATATTCTCTCATCCTTGGGGTTGATGTATTCCTAACAGGTTGTGACATGATCAATTATGATTTTCTTTTGAGATAGGGTCTCACTATATAGTCTGGTCTGGCAACAAATGCACTATGCAGTCCAGGCTGCTCTCAAACTCCTAATCCTCCTGCCTCTGCCTCAGAACTCTGGCTTACATTACTATGCCTTACTTCCAATTATCAACGTATTTTATTAGACATAGCAACATCTACCCTAAAGTCAGAGAATAAGATAAATACAAAAACAAATTAGTGGGATGATGACCTACTGCAGTCAAGTTCTGAACTTACGCTAATAAGCCTTGTTCCGTAATGATTTTTTTTTTCTGCGTGAAGAACAGAAAAGTCTTGAGATGCTTCCTTTAAAGCTTGAGGTTACCACAGTAAATTTTTAAATAATGGCTCCTGGTTAGGGTGGATAATCAGAAAACACAGTAAAATTGGCAGGTGTCCCTTTGCTTTCCCACACTTACATTCCACATCCTTAGCACTTGACATTAAACATGTTATTGGAGTGCCCACCACTAGGATGATCATATCTATGAAGATGGCGACTGATGCTACTATAAACAAAACCACCTCCTTGAACAATGTGTACACTCACATGATTTTCTTCACTAATTTAGTACATAACTCATTTCACCTAGTTTCCTTCTTTTAGGTTAATGACATAAATGAGCCAAACTTTGAGTACAATCCAAGACATCTACGTACACTCAGAAGTAAATTAAATGTGCTACAAAACAACAACAACAAAAAAAACCTGTTAGAATTGAATGCTGCCTCTTGCTCTTATCATGGTGACGATGGTAGGTGCCTGCTCCTTTTTATTGACAGTTTGTCTGCGTTGGTGGGAGCCCGAACAGAATGAAGGCATTTGCTCAGTTTATGCACAAGGAACTCCGGTTGGAGGGAGATGAAGAAGACATCGAAGACATCTGTGCCGGGACCGACAGATACTGCATGTTCAAAACAGGCCCTGTGCTGTCCCTCAGTGTAAGTAGGGGACAGTTACAGGCCAGCTAATCTTTGTGGGCTGGACACCAAACTGGGACCATCTGAACACAGTTCCCTGCCCACTCTGCTGTGTCTTCTTACACAAAGAATGCAAGTGAAGAGGTTAATACAACTCGAAAAAGTTTTCAGGACAGGGCAGAGCATGCAAAGTCACTACCTGCCTTTATCCTCACTACTTAACTCTTAGGTAAGGGCAGACGACTTTAAGGCTCATCCTTCTTTCTATTCCTAACTGATCAACATACTCCCCTTCCCAGTCATTTCCTTTCCTCTGTTTTTTTTTTTTTTTTTTGTCTTTATTATTCTGCTTGAACAATAGGGACTGATTCTCAGGACTGTTAGAATTTAACACAAACAAACTTGCTGAAAAGTGGCAAGTGCATTTGCACAGAGGTCTTGTGATGTGCTCTGCTCTCGTTCAGAACCTGATAGCTCTCCTGGACACTGTCTCAGATGTGATGGAAGCAGAACGATTCTCTGAGCAGTTCCCATCAATGGCAAACCCTTAGGAGGCTGTCTGTATACAGCCACCCATTCCGACTCAGTTTTCCACACATGGCTATGTTCTGAAGCCAAAAATCCAAGACGGTCATGTGTTTGGCTATGGTAGTCCTCTTAAGGGGCATAAGAGACAAGGAGTAAGCACTGCATAGATGAGGCAGTTCTGAAGAGTTCAGTTGTAAAATGCTCTTGAGATTAGGGAACCATTGCAATTTACTGACCCCTCCTGACTCAGATTACCCAGTGGTGGAATGTCCTTAGAGCAGGGAACATGGGAGAACCAAAGAAAATATGCATAATAAATTACCACTGGGGCAGGGAAGTGAATCTTACAGGGCCAAGAGTGAATGAAATTTATTTTGGTTTCTAATAGCAGAATTAATTCATTTACTTATTTGTTCAGTCAATGTGCGGCGCCGACGACCCTGACCGACAGGGAAGAAGGACCAGCACACCACGTCCTTCCAGCAACAGTTTACTCAGGAATGTCTTGCTTAACGGTTACAGCAGAGTGGCCGAGTGGCCCCGAGCCCCACCAGGAGTCTGACTATATACCTTTCGTAGGACCGCCCATGAGCCCATACCACGCTTCACACAGTCATAGGCTACTAGGCATTGACGTAGAATCAGGCCACTGGTGGGCACGCCCCCGGGTCCAAATAAGGACTTGTTTACTCCAACGGCTCCAGCTCGGCCAGCACCATCTTTAAGGCACGGCAACAGCGCTCAACAAGTCAATAAAAAATTATAGACTACCTACCTTAGAAGAAGCTAAATGTCCCCTGATATTGTCCTATTAACTTTTCAGTTAAAATTCTTTAAACAATAATTATTTGTTCTATTTTGTACAATAAATGGGGAGAAAAAAGAAGGAACATTCACACACACACACACACACACACACACACAATGAAACTTCTCTAAATGATCAGAAACACTTCATCATAAGACAAAGCCAGAGGTGATCCTGGTGTCCTGTCAAGGACCACAAAGCAAATGGTCAAAGCTAGCCACTTAGAATACTAGACAGGCAGGCAGTTCCCAATATAGACTACGTTGGAAATCTCTAGTAGCTACAGGGAGAGAGGGAAAAACAAAGGAGGGAGGGAAGGAGAGAGGAAGGAAGGGAAGGAGGGAGAGGAGGAGGGAAGGAAAGAGAAAGAGAGAGTTTTAAATTTTAAGAAAAACAGGAGTCTATTTGTAATTGTATCATCATATTGAAAACTAAGGACTGATGCTAAAGTTAATGGCTGATTTTGAAGGAACCTAGTAGATGAAATAATAACTCATCTGCTAATTTACAGTTGAAGCAAATGACAATTCATTCATTGCCAAGCCAGCGCCAGGGCCCTAAACTTGTTAATCTCAAGCACACAGATCGATACAGACTTGATTCCTAGATCCAGGAGGCTTTAGGAAGCTTTCAGAAATCGGGACATATTGAAAGGGAACCAAAAAATGATGACCCCAGTGTCCCACAGTTTCCACAGTTTAATATTGGTGACTGGAAGGAGAGGGAGCTCTGGTTGGGAACAACACGACTGCAGCTCTAGTGGTTTTCCACAGTCTTTGTGGCCTTGGATCGATACACAGACTCTGACATCAGGTTAGAAGTGAAGTAGCCACTGATAAAACTCAGCTCCACTTTCTACAAGCCACTGCGTGAAAGGTCTTTAGCACCAGAAGTGGCTAAATCCTCTAGCCCATGTTGACTGACCCCTAGTCGGGTGACTGTGGTGTTTTGACATAAGTGCTGAATTAAACCAGGCTGTGGTCATGATCTATGGCAATTTAAACTTATTCACAGGTTCAGCATAAGTTTGAAACTCTTGAGTGGGAGCTAAATCCACATTTCTCCATTAGAGTCCTGAACTCACACAGAAATAACAGCAATCAATCAAGGCTACATTTGAACAATAAAATTAGTTTACTATTTCACTCATAGGGTGAAGTAAGACTGTGTGAAATGAAATCCAAAGATATTCTTCCTCTGCTTCCTGTCAATTATATATGGGGGCTGGATCCTCTTCACATAAGCTCATTGAAAAGAACCCCACAGGGAGATGCAAGCTGATGCTGCCCTGGCATACCTGTGTTCTCTGCCATCCACCTCCGCTCTTGACAGTGAGCAGCTCAGTTTAACTGGCTGTAGGATGCCTCTCTCTAGTCCTCACAGATGGACACATCCATCAGCATGCCATGTAGGCATCACTTAGAGATGACTTACGTTTTCCCAAGCGTTGGCACAGTCTTAATGATTATGTAAATTTATACAAGGGCTGTTAACTCATAAAGAAGAAAAAATACGTCCTGCTCACTTATGCGTGTGTGAGATGTATAATGATTCTCCTCTCTCTCAACAGCATGGGATGGGCATCCCCTCCATTTCTATTATGCTCCACGAACTCATCAAATTACTCCACCATGCTCGCTGCTGTGATGTTACCATCATCAGAATTGGAACGTCAGGGGGAATTGGTGAGATGGATTGATTTCTACCATTAAAGCTGAGTGATTCTTCATACATCCCTGTGTTAATTCAAACTACACCAACATATTTAGAGCTTAACAGAAATCCAGATGGGTTGCAAAGTACTGGGAGGCTGGGGCTTGGGGATTTAAAGAGATCTCTGTCTCTCTCTCTCTCTCTCTCTCTCTCTCTCTCTCTCTCTCTGTGTGTGTGTGTGTGTGTGTGTGTGTGTGCCTGTGTGTGTGATTCCACTGTTGTTCAAAGATATTCATAAAAAGAAGAGAAGAATTATTAGAAGGTATGATTTTTTTTTGATGTGTTCTACTTTGTTCTTTATTGCCATTAAAAGATTTTGATCAAAATCACCGAGGGGAGAGCAGGGTTGATATGGCTAACAGCTCGCAGCCAGTTATTGGGGAAAGCCAAGGGAAGAGCTCATGGCAGGAACCTAGATACAGGAACCGAGGCAGAGGCCATGGAGGAGTGCTGCTAGGCCATTCTTATGGAGACAACTCTTCAGCCGAGGCTGCCTCTTCCCAGGCGACTTTAGTTTGAGTCAAGTAGACAAAAACTAATGAGCACATGGTATGGGTAGATTTTGAGCCTGAGAAATTCTGTGATAGGAATGGGGTATCCAGGTAAAGGAAATTATAAGGATTTACCTGTTTTATCTATTCAGTATTGGACCTTATGGCTGCTAGCAAAACGTTGCCTTTGGCTCATCTCAGTGGTTACAACTCTTTTCTTGGCTCCATGTTTTACTTAACTATAAACCAAAAAGGACCATGTGGGCTTGCAGGAAAGGACCAGTGATGGCGTAAGTCCATCCAAGAGCTTTCCCTGCTGCCCTTCAGTTGTTCCTTAAGGAGCAGGTCTTCTCAGGATGTCATCTTACCATGAGATTACATGCTAATGCAGATGCATTTTAAATGCAAAGGCTTGACAGACAGAGCGTCAGGCCAAGCGGGTACGTAGAAGAGGGGTGAGCTTCTAAAAAGGCAAATCTCCCAGAACTGCATGAGTAAGCATTTAGGAGCAAGTGGTCTAAAAAAAAAAAAATCCGCAATGATCTAGAGAAATGGCATGCTCACAGAAGGCTCTGACTAAGATGGAGCAAGTTAGAAAGGAGCACGGCCTTTCTAAGGCTATAATCCAGAAACAAGGCCAGCCCAAAGCACCTTACAAGTGAACAAAAAAAAAAAATATTTTTTTGTTTGGGTGCTGTTCCAAGGGAAAGGGAGAATAGAAGCAGTCAGCCTTGGCCAGACATCCTTCTAGATTGTGGCTTCCCAAATGATCAGTTTCAGGCAATAACGTGCCTGGGAAAGACATGGCAACCGTTATGAAAACTGCTTGTAATTCTCGGTTTGTGGGATACACTGATCTGCCTTCTGAGCTCACAGCTCCACGTCCTGGCCTCCTGACTGCTGCAGTTACCATTTGATACGAATGAGCCTCCAGCTAGTCACTCGGGTAACCGTCCAAATCAGGGTCATGGCCTTGGGTTGCATGATAACACGCCACAGACTACTAGGTTGCACCGACATCGTGGAGGCCTGTAAACTGAGGGAAAGCAAGCCATTGCACTGGTGCAAAAAGCTTCATTTCAGAGTTGCATCTAAGACAAACTCATTTGCTCTATTTGAAGCAATGCTGTATTTGAAGATAAAAAATACAGAGATTACTTATTCTTTTGCTGACATGAACATTCTTTAATGGAGCAAAAAAAAAAAAACTTGATAAAGGAAATGTACACAATTAAAAAGAACTTTTGTCTTTAGAGAGACTAGGCTATAAATGCTTCAGTGTATCTACATGTTAAGACAGTATGAGGAAAATACATTTTAAACTGTCTTTTCAGTGTCTTAGGGCATTCTGAACAAGGTAAGGAGCCCCTTGCCCGCCTTACTTTCAGTGTGTCTGACCAATCAGAACTGTATCTTCGGAAGCTACTGGGATGTTTAGCTTCAATTGTCAACTTGACAGAACCTAGCATCTACCTTGGGTTGGCCTGTGGGTGTATCTGGTTGAAGATTATCTTAATTCAATTCGTTGATGTGGTGTAACCATTCCCTATGCAAGAGGTTCTGAATTGTGTAAAAGTAGGAAAATGCAGGTGAGCAAGCACAGGCAAGCTAACAGGTACACTTACATCCACCCCCCCCCCCCCCCCCCCCCTCCCCGCCATGACTATGGATGAGACTGACTGCTTTCTAGTTCCTACCTTAACTTCCTCATACTAGAGGACTGTAAGTTGGAATTGTAAACCACACAATCCTGGCCTCTCTGCTTTTGTTAGGTTGCTATCACAACAACAGAAATTAAACTCAGACAGCCACCTTGGGTATCGAGCAGGAAGTGTAAAGGGCTCCCTAATTAACTTGATTTTGGCATATTGGAATATATACAAACCCAAGATGAGTCTGCACTCCATAGCCAGGGTTGTTATTTATTTATTTTTCCTGTAAAATGCCAGATAATAAAGGTTCTGGGCTTTGCACACTGGGCACTTTCAGTTGCTACTTTTTAGTGTCACATCAAAGCTCAGATACAGCAAGGACAGTATGTAAATGACTGTGTGGATCATGTTGCAGCAAAGCTTTGTTTACTAAGACAAGTGGCATGTGGCCTGAGGAGCAGAATTTGCAGACCTGTGTTCTGGGGTATCTTGATAGAAGCATGTACTCACTGATTTCTATTGACTACTTACGATGTGCTGGGTACAGCACCAGGCCAGGCGAGAGGGCAGTGAGCTGACACTGTTCTTACATTTATATAGCTTGTGTTTCATCAGAGAAATAAACAAATGAATGACAGTTAAAACAAAATAAAACAAAACAAAAGAGTACCATTCAGATACATCTTCGCACTCAGGCTGTCAGTAGAAATTGGCATAAATCAAAAGATGGGTCCCAGGAGGTCTTGGGAAATTCTCTGGACCCTCTCTTTGTTACCTTTCACTTATTACTGCTTATTTCTTTGGCTCTCTCTCATGGAAGTCACTTTTGGAAGGGAGTGACTCCAGCTGACACCTGAGAAAGGTTGGCATTAGTGTGATGAAAGGGAGGACAAGGACACACCCAGGCAGGAAGAGTAAGACATGACAGGAAATAGCATCTTAGTGGGCCCGGCCCCCTGAGCAAGCCAGACTTAGCGGCAAAGGAAGGGCAGCCAAGAGGCCTAATTTGCATGGAGTCCGGGAGAAAAGGGTGGGTATGTGATGAGACTCAGAAGGAAGGAAGAGGAGAGCTGCCAAGAAATTATAGTAATCGAGGAGTTTGTAGGAAGATTAAATATCAAGTAGTCACATCACTTTATGAAAGCTACTTGCTGGCAGGCTCATTTACTTTAATCCTGACCTAATTTATTCAAATTTGAGCCTGAAGGCTGGCACTAATTTGCATGTCCAAGAGTCATGTTTGTCTTGAAACCTAAACCCCACCACATTGTAAATTCGAATCTGCAAAGCTGGCCAATGAGAATGCCTGTTCTAAAGGTTATTCGATTGCACTTAGGTAAAAACATATTTTTAAAGATGGAAGCAGGAGGAACCATTAACAAACAGCATTAATTAATGTTGACAGGACAGGTCGCATACTACACGACCCAAAATCGGGTGGAAGCACTCTTCTGGGGTCACTTATTTGTTCCACATTGCAGGGATTGCACCAGGCTCTGTTGTAATAACAGACACAGCTGTAGACTCCTTCTTCAAGCCTCGGTTTGAGCAGGTCATCTTGGATAACGTGGTCACGCGAAGCACCGAGCTTGACAAAGAACTGGCTCGTGATTTGTTCGACTGTAGCAGAGAAATCCCCAGTGTGCCAACCCTCATCGGACACACGATGTGTACCTACGACTTTTATGAAGGTGGGACTCGTTTGCACACCAGGAAAGCAGTAGGAAGACACCAGCCGCTTGTTATACAAACCCACGATTTATATTAAAACTGCACGCTAGCAAATTAATAGTGTGGATTTTCAAGGGGAAGCAAATAGCCTTTTTAGTTTACTAAAGCAGAGCAGCATCAGGGCTTAGTAAGCAACTGAGAAACACGCAGAGTGACTTTATATTGAGAATACAGGGTTGAATCCTGTATCCATTTGAATACTGAAATGCAATTAGTAATATTGACAGCATCTTCTCTCTGCCCGTGACTTTTACTTAAATTGCTGACTTTAAGAAAGAGGAATATGCTGGTTCTATGCTTCTGTCATTCTCCTGAACCCCGGGCAAGAAAGAAGACTAGGGAATGGAGAGAAATGTTTAATTAGACAGATCCTATGGGGATGTGGTGGTCTCAGAGTGGGGCTTTTAGCCTACAGCCAAGAGAAAACTAGCCAAGCCTAGTGCAGAGTTAAGTTGAAGGTCGCTGTCAAATAACAGCACATGTTCCAAGGGATGAGGGGCAAGGCAAAAGAAAAACAGGACAAATCAATCTCCTGAGCAGAACAAGGACTCTGCTAGCTGCAGAAGAATCTACACTGTCTTATTCCATAGTATTTCACAATAAATCTTGTGCTGTAGTTATGTTTATATAATCATTATAGTTAATGCTGAGATTTCATTACCAACTTCTACCTTTCTCTCCATCAAAGGGTACATATTACTTTAAAAAGTCACACCTGGAGATAGACTGTATTCTGTTTGCATTTGTTCAGGTTAGTAAAGGTATTAGAGGTGTTTCTACAATAGTCAGCAGGGTGGTAGATGGACAGGGTGAGACTGTTCTAGGACATGGGCTCTTAGGCCCTTCATTAAAGAGTCACCCCTCCCCCATGTGTTTACGCCACAGCTCATTAGCAGAAGCCTGGTAGAGTCAGTGTTTCCATTGGCCTGTGAGATACTGTTTCAAATATGAAAGATTTTTGCCAACCATTTGTAATTTCTAGAGCTTTCCATTTGAAAACACAGATTTTTGGCTCTCTGACATAATATAAAGTAGCATTAAAAAGTACAAAATAGTTGATGCATGACAGCCCTGGAAAGACCTGGCCCACATCTGGGGCAACTTAAGCTGGGGCTGGGTGAGGGGAGACAACTCCTAACTGCCTCTGTAGACCCTCACATTCACATTACCTAGGGCCTCTGGGCCAACTGAGTTTGACTCAGCCTCAATAACACAGAGGTGTTGGCAGGCAGCACTAAAGAGGAGAGGAAATCTGGAGCAGGGGAAATCTGGTTGCCAGGATGGAAGCCAGGGGGAACGAGAGCAAAGGAAAGGAAGGACTTTGGGAAGGACTGCAAGTAATGGATGGCCACTAGTTTCCATCCGGGCACTGCTGGCTGCAAAAGGTCAGGATGCAGACACGGTGAAGGGGTAACGTCAGATTGTTCTCCACTGCTCCTACCCAGTGAAATTAAGCAAGGCAGAAGTAATAGGAACAATCTGTATGGGAAAACTTGATTAAAGGGGTAGCACAAAGCCTGAAGGGTGTGCAAAGGACAGAGCACACACCAGTTGCCTGTGTCTGGCCATATTGGCCGTAGGGAGAGTGGCAGTATCCAAACAGTTTGCCTCAGGAGCATCACTGAGGTATGAAACCTTTCTCCCCTGGTGTCTCCATAGGCATGGCCTGTGCCCCTCTCACTGAGCCAGCTGAGGGTCTCCTCAAAGGATGACTTTTTCTGTGACCCCCCTCCCCCACCCTGTTCCTGATGTCCCCACTGTCCTTCAGAACTGGGACATTCCAGTACAGACATTTTGCTCTATCTATGAGATGTGAACCAGGTGGTGCCATGTTCTATAGTCCTTTGGAGGAAAGAGTCCACAGCCAGGTCCCCAGAGGAGGTTTCACTCAAGAGGTAGGGACATAAGCAGACAGCCTTCTGAGGACGCTACTGCCACTGAGGTGAGCCAGCGGCCACTAATCACTCCATTCTCTTGCAGGCCAAGGTCGTCTAGATGGAGCACTGTGTTCCTTTTCCAGAGAGAAAAAGCTAGACTACTTGAAGAGAGCCTACAGAGCTGGAGTCAGGAACATCGAAATGGAATCGACGGTGTTCGCAGCCATGTGTAGACTGTGTGGCCTGAGAGGTAAATTTCTTGTGAGTTCTAAGCGCCCCCCTCCCCTCTTTCACAAAGGTAACTTATCTTCATTCTTCAGGAGAAGGAAAGAAGGGGGCCCAAACAAGTTTTATTTTGTTTTGAACGCATGCCCTAATTGTTCAGACGATACATTATCCCATATGGATCTGTGAGCAGGTAGGACATTGCTCTCATCAAGGATATGAGAAAGCAAAGCTCAAGGATCAAAAATCCAAGGGCGCCCGCTGATTGATGACGTTGCTAAGACTCAGTCCCCAGTTCATTGTTCTCTATCTTGGTAGTGGGTGCTACCTTTTTTTTTGAAACCGTAATTGAATTTGTTGAGACAGGATGCAAATGAGGGATTCCTAAAATAGTCTATCGGTCACAATTTTAATTAGCGTGGTCTGGAAAAGGTAGGAGGAGAAGGAACCATTTGGGAAAGGGCACATGGAAACCTGGGAGGCACGTTCTGGGAAGTGTAAATGTAAAGCTAAAAATACCCGGAGCATGCAGGTGTGCTGCACGAACAGGTGGAGATGAGAGCGGTGAGGGGAGAGAGAGATGTGCAGCATGGGGGGTGGGGAGGGGTAGGTTGCACTCATCACCACTAAAACTTTGACTTTTTGTTTGGAAATGGGAAAGTACTGGAGAACTCTGAATAGATAAGCTTTGGTATACTTCCTCTGAATGCCCAGTTGGGAAGAAGTTAATGGGAACAGAGAGGGAGTGAGAAGAGGATTAAGGGGCTAAAGGCAGCCATCTAGCGAGGTAGGAAAGGTCATAGTGATAGCAGTGGGGTACAGTTACACTCCACACAGTTCAAAGGAGAAACCCGAAGAAGACTTGCTGACAGTTTATTGTGAGTTTTAGGAGAAAGGCAGACACTAAGAATACCCAAAAGAGTGAGCTTATCACACCTGGGACAGACACGCTTAGGTGACAATTTGGTGGCTGTGACATGCAGATAGAGGACCGGTGAACAGTTGGACTTAAGATTCTTAGGCTCGGATGAAAGGTTTGGACTGGAGGAATAAGCTTATATGTTGACGGTGGAAAGTGGCATTTGAAGCCCATACAAGTAGATGGAGTACAAAGAACATGGACACAGGCAGAAAGAGATCAAAGCCAAAAGTTAGGGAGATGAAGAAGACCAAGGCAAGGTGACTGGTGATGTTACCAGTACACCAGGAAGGGATTCTCTGCTCCCCACAGAACAAAAACATCAAACGAATAATCTTGATTTCTACTCTCTGCCCTTATAGCCAGTCCATTTCCTCATGCACGCGATAAACACTGTGCATGTGGTAACACGTCCAAGAATGCACTTTGGGATTAGAGAGAGTTCATAAGAGATGAATTGCAGGGATACTGTTTTTAACCACTATTACCTCCGAATGCAGTGCACGACAACCCCTGCACATTCTGAAGAATCACAGATCCCTGCTTATGCTGTCTAGGCTTTCTGCTTGTATGTGTATGTGTGTGCTGTGCGTGTTTGCATGTGTGTGGGCACATGTTTATGAGTGTGCATGCCATGTGGGAGCTGGAGGTCAGGAATCAGCCTCAGTGACTCTTCTACCTCAACCAAAACCCTAAGCTCAATGACGTGGCTTAGTCCTGCTGGCCAGCTTGCTCTGAATAATACTTTTTCTCTGTTTTGCAGAGGATACAATTTCAGGCAGGTCTACGCACTTACTAGGCATTTAGTTAGGTTTGCATAGCAAGTGCTCTAACCACTGTGCCACCTTCCCAGACACCACGCCCATGCTTTTTTGTTTGTTTGCAAACCTATCATGAATGCCCACTTTCAGAGAAACAATAACCCTAACCAATGTGCAAGAGTGGCACAGTTTGACCTTGCTTGAGCCGCAATGCAAAAAAGCTTTCTGCTCCAGGGAAGACCTTCTGAGCTTTCCTTACTATTGAAGCAACTGACCACTTGACTCATATCTCTGCTAATATGCAAATGAGCAGCTTTTGATAACCAATAGAGTCAAATAGAAAATGCTGAGCCAATAGGCTCCCAGGTGTAAGTGTGGTGATGACCACGAGTTCCTTTTGTAAAAGCTATCTATTGACCCCCAGGGAACAGTGTAGGCTTGTGAATCCTGGATATCTGTCTTTGTCTTCTGAGAATCCCTCGGACACTGGAGGGAAGCCATTATCTTACGAGAGCCTTGCTGTCTGGTGGCAGATCTCATGACCTCGGTCTCACCTGCACCTGCAGATATCCCTGCTTCATAACTTGCCTTCCTTGATCTTTCTACAGCATTCTGTTCTCACTGCTGCAGCTGAGCTTCTAGCTGCTGGTTTCAGCATCTACGCAGGTCTCTCTCTACCTTCCAAGTCACTGCTGCAGCCTCCATTTCATCACACAGACCCCTTTTGGCTGCCAACACACACACACACACACACACACACACACACACACACACACACACAAAAGGCTCCACCCACAGCTCTGCAGCTCTGTAGCTCATGCAAGTATTGCTGTGCAAATTTCTTCACAGTCACGGGGGCTGTTAATCTCCCCAAGACATCATTGTTTTAAAAGGTGGGTTTCTATCAGCTTGGCTCTGGAAGATCAGCTCTCAGGGGCCAGACAAAGGCCCACGGACAGGTTGCTATCACGTCCTCGTCTTTCATTGCTACTCCATAACATTTTCCCCCATCCCTTGCCTGTGGTAAAGCTTGGACACTGGCAAACAACCCTCTTTAACTTTAGCCCATTTACTATCTCACACTGTGTGAGCCAGGAAAGCTTTGGGGGCAGGGCTGAGGGTGCATTCACACTCTGCTGTTCTAGCAGAAAATCAGGAAGGACATGAATGACAAGCAGCATGGAGATGTCTCACCTGACCCCAGAGTCCCGGCTCACAAGACCTGACTACCCTCCACAGTTACTCCGGGCCCACCCCACTCTACTCTCCAAGCTGCCTTCTCTGGTGGACCTTTCTATCTCTTTATACTATAAAGAGACAGCAGCAGAACAGTCAACATGAATGCACACCCATGTGAGAACTCACACAGTTTCTGCCTTCTGATAGCATTGCGCATTAACACTGCTCTTCTAGGAACCACAGTTCTGACTCAGAGGACTCAGTCACAGAGTCAGCACCCTTGCAGAGACACGCCATTCTGCATCCGCCTGCCTTGGGGAAGGCCTGTGTCCATGTAGCTCAGCACACATCTTCACAATTAATGAGACTTGGTCTCTCAGGAGACCATTGTGTGTGACTACACAAAACCCAATCACACATATTTATATCATGTATTTGACTTCTATGTTGCATATTCAACACCCCTATCTTTATTTCTGGTTTGCTTATATATTTTATGTATTAACTTCTATATTGCTTTATATAATGCATGCTCTACTGTGCTTTCTGTTGCTGGGATACAACACTCTGACAAAAAACAACTAGGGAAGGAAAGAATTTATCTAGATGGCTTACATTTCCACATCGAAGTTCATCATTGAGGGGAGTCGGGCCCTGTGATGCTTACTGGCTTGCAACCTCTGGCTTGTTCAGCCTGCTTTCTTATACAACCGAGGACCACCTGCTTACAGATGGCACTGCCTACAGTGAGCCGGGCCCTCCTCTATCAACCATTAATCAAGAAAACACTCCATAGGCATGCCATAGGCCCATGTGATGGAGACAGTTCCTCAGCTGAGGCCTCCTCTTTTCAGATGACTCTAATTTGTTTCATGTAACAAAAACCTGAATTGACACAGAGCATAAGGGTGAGTCTTCATGCTCTCTCCATTGCGATGTGGCACCAGAAGAACAGGGACTTTGCCATTGTTCCATGCCCAGCACCCAGAATGATGCCTGCCATATGGGAACTCCATAAATATTTGCTAAGCGGATGAATGTAAAGAATGCCAATGAAACTCTCTTTGACCTTGGAAAATAGCCACAGAAAACCAGATCCTTCATTCTTGGGTCACATAAGTAGTTTGGAATTGTTTGAAGGATGGGAGCCAAGAGTTCCCCTCACCGTTAGATTTATGCCAACCTGCAGTCCCAGAGTCTGCTGTTATTTGTAGGTGAACAAACTGCTTGGAATAGGGCCACCAATATCCATCTGTCACTGCTGTTCTTTTGCTCTCTGTCCCCAACAAATGTATTAGGGGTCCAGCATCATCTTAACCAAGATGTGGGTAAGGAAACAGTGGACTTCAAGTCACCCCACAACAGAAAGCTGTACCTTCAGAGCAATGCAAAACAGGACAGCAGAAAAGCAACTCGGTGCCTAGTGGGTGCATCTGGGATGTGTTTGTCCCTGTCTCATGGTGAAATTTACTTCAATTAAGCCCCTGGCTTCTGATCAAAGATGATAACCCTCTCGGGCTATGAACTTGTGATAAGTATATTCAGCCTGTATCTAGTTTTTATAGATAGAACTGCCTTTTGACACAAACTCACACAGCAATATATAAAACCTAATATTTGTCTAGGATTAGGCTCTGCTCCAGTCCTTCTCAATGCCTTTAGTTGTCTGCAACTCACTGCGATTTTTCTTTAGAGTAAAAGAATAATTCCATGTTATTTCTTTTGACAGCTACTTGTAACTTACGGAGGTATTCATTCTTTAGGGAATTAACTCTGAAACTGTTTAAAAAAAAAAAAAAACAGAAACTTATCTTGAGTTCAACTTTTTAAGTTCTTCTGTGGCTGTTCCCAGCCATGAAGGATGGTGGTACCTGGAACCCACATGAAGCCCAAATGACGTTACTGCAAAAATTAATGATTATTTTAGGTTTGTAGCTAGTGTATGTCTTAATCCCAAAATAGAAGGGAATCAGGTTTTTGAACAATTGTTCTGCATGGATATTTGGCAACCGCTTGCAGCTCTCCACACCTTCACAAGAGAAACAGTGACCAAGGGATCCTTAACTTGCGCCCCTTCTCCCAGTTAAGTCTCTGGGCTGGAACTTGACCTCAGTTCTGTGTGTGTGAGTTTGTTGTTTCTACACTGCTGCCTCTGGCAGGAGCCCCTCTATAAAAACACAATGCTGGGCGGGGGTGGGGGAGGGTGGGGGGTAGTCTCTGGCCCAAAGAACCAGAGTGTGCATCGTGCAAAATCAGAGGCCGGTTTTGTGCTGTAAACATTGTGAGCAGATAATCATCTTGCTTCAGCAAACAAACTGTAAGAGCTGGGTAGTCCCAAGAGTCAGTGCTGGAGTCAAATAAAAAATTCAGCAGCCACTGAGTGACATTGCTTAGCTATGCCACGGCAATTCAGCTTTCAAACTAATAAATCAGGTGGAAATAAGAAGTTAAAGCCCAGCGGTGGTGGCGCATGCGCACGCCTTTAATCCCAGCACTCGGGAGGCAGAGGCAGGCAGATTTCTGAGTTCCAGACCAGCATGGTCTACAGAGTGAGGTCCAGGACAGCCAAGGCTATACAGAGAAACCCTGTCTCGAAAAACCAAAAAAAAAAAAAAAAAAAAAAAAAAGTTAACTTACTTTGTTTAGGGTGGTCGTGGTGAGGTGTTATTATATGGCTCAGGCTAATCTTGGACTTGAGATCCTTTGCCTCAACCTCCGAAATTCTGTGGTTACAGTTGTGTGCTACCCCACCACACCTTGCAGTGTGTTTTCTATTGATTAATAACCGTGCAAGTTCCAATATATGTATGTATAACCTGTGTGATGATCAAATTGGGTTAATTAGCATATCTATCACCTCAAACATTTTTCTATTTTTTGAGATGAAACACTTAAAATACTGACATTAAGAATTTGGGGCCTGTTAATTAGACAAAAACAAGATTAAGAAAAAATATTTTACAAAATTTTAATATACTTCAATAGAAGCCAGTATAGTTTTAGTTGAGTGACTTTAATTCTAATCCTAAACTTCTCTCACTATTGCCAACACCACCTTGTATGTGGCTGGCACAGCCTGTACTGGCCTCTCTTTGCTATGGCACCAGGACCAGAGACCAGGTCTAGGATCTCACGTTCCATTGCGTGTGTTCCCAAGACATCTTTGTTTCATGGCCCAGCATGCAGCAGCAGATCACGGCCCCAGCTTTGTTGCTAGACCTCCTCAGAGATAACAACATGGTTTTTCTACTGACAAGATGATGTGAGGCCTGAGGTGGAAATTGGGGACTTGGGATGCCTTGGAAAGACAACCTTGTCTGAGAAGATGAAGTCAGGTCTACAGAGAACACAACTAAGGTGTAGGAAACACAGCTAAGCAAGAACAAGGAAGGATGAGATCTGATATTACTGCCTTCACTCACATGGTACCACAAACTGGCAGATACCATTGAAAGATGATGTGCACATGCCTGTACTGGAGAAAACATTAGTAAATGCTTCCACTGGAAAAGGAATGTTTAAATAGTATTTAAAACAAGAGAAAAAGACCAAGAAGTGGTTATGGAAGGGAGTGGATGTATTCCTAGGAGCCTCAATATCAAAGACACTACCCAGGAATCCAATGCTAAATGTAAACACCTGGATTTAGTTCTGGGCTTCTGGGTGAAAATGAAAACAAGTTATGTTATTTGGCTCTCCTTGTATAATGAAAAAAAACATTTGAGGTGTTTTCTTCTTTTGTTTGTTTTGGCAAAACTCTATCCAAATGTTAAACTTTACCCAATTATTAAACAAGTGGGATGGTCAGGTCTGCTACAACAGGAAGCATCTTTAGTGACATTTTTAAAAGAGATCCAGGACAATCAAAAGATGGAACATGAACGCTCCAGTTAATTCATCATGTCTTTACTGACCTTAAAGCGTTAGGGTTTAGGGACATACATTTGTGGCAACTTTGTTTGATTCAAGAACAGAGTTGGAAGTCTTTAGTTTTCAGACAGTTCAACCAGAAAGACCTGCTCTCTATAAACATTTACTGTCTCCTCGCCTACCCCACCTGCACTCTGGTTCAATGTGTCTGGAATATAGCCTATGAATCTGAATTACATGCAGTCTCTGGCTCAGACACAGGGAGCCAGCGTCCCAAGTTTTGAGAGACATGAACATACAAATAAGTTATTTGTATGTCCCTGGTCCTGCTGGCCCCTCTGAATGGGAACTTCTCTCCCTGCTTTGTGATAGGTGGTCAACAGACTTTGTGATAGGAAATCAAAGACTCATAGGAGAGACAAGAAGTGGAAAGGCTTTGGGTGAATGATGACATGACTCTAGTGTCCTCTACAGGAGGCAGACCAGGATGAAAGTGTGTTTGCTTTGTAAGCTCAGATGTTGAGGAACAACTACAACAGAGTGGGAGAAAGCAGAGGTTGGGGATAAGGAGAGAGCGAAGAGGGTCCGACAGATAAGCCTGGCTGGGAGCTGCAGCACCAGCCTTTGCTGGTTTCCTATTCCTCTAACAGCCAGCTCATTTGCTTGCTGCTGTGTGCATGGGCGTTGGCTCCCAGCCCTGTTATCTTTGTCCCCCATTAATGCAAAACCTTACTGGAGGTTTGATCTGAACCAGAGAGGCGCTGCTAACCAGTAGAGCAGAGGGCTGCGGGGAACCTAAATAATTTAATATATGAGCTTTGAGGCCCTGAGTCCCCAAAATTATCCACAAGTATTTTGTATGCATAGAAATCCATGTTATGTGGAGAAGAAAAAAAAAAAAACCACAGTGGCAACTTCCCTCAGCTTCTGCAAGAGGCCGTAAAAGATGCCAAAGGGCTGAAAATTGCTAGGCATTACTGACTGGGCTCAGAGCTCTAAGCTCTGCTTAGAGCTGTGTGTTTCCACTACATTCCTCCTGGGTCAGGTAGCTGACAATGTTCTTGGTGACAGCTAGGTCACCAAATCTCCCTCTGGCCCCAGGAACTACCCTCTATGCCTAATCTAAGGATTGTGGCAGCAAAACCACAGGCTTCATTTTGACAGGTTGTTTTGAGTAATTAGTCCCTTTTATTTGTTCATGGAAATAGGTAGGTGACAAGATCATTATACGCTGCTTGTTAGGGGGCTCTCCAGGGTGGAGGAAGGAAAGCCAAGATGGGTGTTACTTGCTCTCTCCAGATTTGACCTTACCCTTGAAATCCAAGGGAAACATTCTGCTTCATGCCTGCTCTGTGGAGAGTACAGAGCATGAGTTTCCTTTTATCCTTCTGCCAAGTAAGGGACTGGAACTGGACTCTGAACACTCCTGGCATCTGCTAGCCACATCAACACTTCATAGAGCTGCTGCTCATTAACTTAAAAAAGCATGGCGAGTACTAGCTCACTCTTGTTTACCTGTTCAGCTGAGTTACTTTAAGACAAAGTGAATGGTTTTGAGTAAAAAGGGTCCTAAGTGATGGAATATTTGACTCTTCTGCAGTGGAGTATTTTCAGTGGTTCTTACTTGATTGTGAGCATCAGTTT
>JADRCD010202682.1:1696-16544 GCA_019843815.1 Montemys delectorum | reverse complement strand
AATGTTCAGGTTTGACTTGGCTTTGAGAAAACCTGGGCTTAGGTGCTTTAGTGGCATCACAATATGGCATCCTATTCCTCAGTTCTGTTTTCTGAAGTATCTGTTACAATCTTCACTGTCAGTGTTGTCCAAGATGGCCACTGTGTCCTCTTCCGTTTCTTCCTCTAGCTCAACCAACGAGAGCCTTTCTTTCCCTGACATCCAGGCAAGCATGTCATGAGTAACTGAATGACCAGTCTGGGACATTCCCTGTCATCGAACTAGACATGGTGTCTACGAAGAGTTAGTGTTCTTTTTGGCCTTGAAAAAATTGTGATTCTGAACTCCTGAAGAAGAAATTATGTTGGACTGGTACAAGCAATAGAGTTCCCCCACATACGAAGTGCCATGCTTTGTCCCTAAGACTCCCTTTGAGGACTCGCATCCTATAATCAATCACAGGCTGTACACCACACACAAGAATTTTTAGAAGCTAGCAAACATGGAAATGGAAATGTCTTAGGTGGCTGGGGATGAGGACAGCCATCCTGTCATGCCAGGCTTCTTGCTGGTGATGCTGGTGAGCAGATTGCTTAATTAGGAACATCAGAGTCTAAGTGCCGCCATCTGGCCTGGCTCTTCAACCTGTTGAGTATCTTCATTCACATGGTCCTGCAACTGTCATAAATCTCTTTTGTTTCTGCTTTTCTTCAAGGGCTTAGGAATACAGGAACATACGGATTTACAGGAGTATCTCCTAATTGAAGGCATTAGAGCCACGTGGATCAGGATGCTTAATGAGCGAGGCAGCCAGATGTAAATTGGGAAAGATTAAGCATGGCTTTAAATAGTCTGAGAAGGCCGAGGATCTTATTATCCTGTAATGGAACAAATTCACACACATCCTAATAACTGCTTAGCACCCTTGGTCCATCCCTTTCACCTTCATTTTTATGGAAATTTCCTGTTGGCTAGAGAGCAAGAAGGGAAGGCATTACAAATACTTGCCAGCCCAAGTGTTCTCAAGCATTCTTTTCCTTGACCAAGTTTGTGGTCTCTCTCATATCCGGCCACCTAAGACATTTGCGTTTTCACGTGTGCATGGTTCTAACTTCTCACGCATGGAGAACAGCCTGCAGTCATAGCATGTGAGTCCTGAAAAGGGGTCTTATTGAGAGGAGATGGCAAAAGAGAATGTCTGCATGTAAATGCAGACGCAGATCAGCAACTTTCCTCAGGATGCTGCCCACCTTGCTTGTTGAAACAGTACTTGTCTCTGGCCTGAAACAATTCGGCAAAGCTGGATGCCAGGGAGCTCCTGAGATCCATCCACCTCAACCTCCTAGCACAGGATTAAAAACGTGAACAGCCCTTCCCAGCTTTTTACATGGGTTCTGGGGAATAGCACTTATCCTGTCTGAGCAATTTCCCAAGCTCCCATCTGTAGCCTCTGTGTAGGCACTTTCGAGTTCTGAGGTATACACACTTCATTTCCTGACTCCACACTTCCCCCATTCTTGGTCTCTGGCTAGAGGTTAAGAATGTTTAAGAAGTGTTTCCCCCTGAGCATCAGTCAAGATGGGTTTTGGAATTGTAAGTGGCCACAGGGTACTTTCGATGGATATTGCACCATCGCACCAGTGGGCTGTGGAGCCGTACTCCATCATGAGACAGATTGCTGCTTCGGTAGTAGGACATGCAAATATTTACCCTGATCCAGTTCAAGTGAAGACCACAGATAGTATCACGCCATTTGGGCTTCACTGCTGGGTGAGTTATGACACACTTGAGGTAGGCTGAGCCTCCTGGATTTTGGAAAACCACAGACTGCTACGATTTAAGAGAGCATCCTTGCAAGAAGATGTTCATCTGGTCCCCCTCCACCAGCTGCTTCTAGGGCAGCAGAAGGTGGTGGCTCGTTCTTCCCCTTCACCATTTCCCTACTGGTTTGCAACTTGGTAAATGGCATCTTGGCAGGCCATTCTTGCACAGGGGCCAACTGCCACACCTGCTGATGTCTCCCCTATGGAAAGCCAAAACCGTTGTCAGCCATCCAGCTCCCCGGGGAACTGCACTTGTCAGCTGATTTGGGAGACCTCCTGGAGGGTCTATTTTTAACTTACACTGGTTTTAGTTTCCATATGTATATATTAGATCCTACAGAGGGAAGGAGGATTCCAAATGAGGAAACATTGATTCTGAATAACAGGAGAGATGTGATTAACGCTTGGAAAACAATGGAGACTGTGAATCACCCCCTCCATGTGGTGAGCACTGTGTTTGGTTTCAGTGGAAGAACGTACTGTGGATTAGAATGGAGCATGAAGACAAGAGGAGATAAATTCTGCTAGAGACACATTATGCAGCCCATTCCACATGCTTGTAAAGGGGGTGAAGCTGAAGGCAGACCTGAACTAGGGCAACCAGGCCCATAAATGTCAGTGAGTACTCAAGGGATGCATGACCAGTGTCCAGCGTGACAGGGATGCATGGTCCAGAACCACATACTGGTCCACGGTCAGGGGAGGGAGAGAAGCCATGGCTTCTGCATGAGGATGTGGGATCTCATGCTGGCAACCCTGGTCACCCTTCCAGAGCTTTCTTCCTGAGGACAAAATCAAGGCAGTATTGAGTAAACCTAACTAACTCTATACTTTGAAGAAAGATGTTTACTTAAGTGGGGCAGCAGGGAGATCTCAAATCCACATAAACAAGGAGGCCTCAGGATTCGATAGAACTAGAGCTTCAAAATTTTGAAGCAGTTAGAACTCAGAGCTAGGCTAGTTCAGACAGGCACCTCTACAAACAAGCATAAATGAATAGAAATGGAATTATTTTAAAAACATCAAAAATGTGAATATATGCATATACATACATATGTATGTTTGTGTACATGGATGTGTGTAGTCACATGCCAGTGATTTTAATAAAGTTACAAAGCAAACAGTAAAGATAGGTGTGGTCATGCATATTTGTCATTCTGGGACTCAGGAAGCTGAGGCAGGAGGATCTTAAGTTTGAGAAAAGTCTATACAACATGGCCAGACCCTGTCTTAAAGACAAATCAGGAGATGGGGGCAGGAAGGTCCAACACACATTGGAGGAGTCAGATGCTGGCAAGCAGTGTCATAATAAAGGAAGGCAGGCTAAATCATATCAGTATTTACATTACAATCCATTGCAGTTGCAAAATTATAGTTCTGAAGTAACAACAAAATCATTTTATGGTTAGGGGTTCACCACAACATGAGGGTTGGTACTAAATGGTTGTAGCATTAAGATGGTTGAAAACCACTGGGTGCCAAGCCCTGTTCAATGCTGGTTAATAGCCTATTACCATCAGAATTATGATTTGAATGCACATTCCTTTCTCTTCTACTCCAAATTAACACGTAATTTTGCCAAGTCTGCAACCTCCAGCGAATTGTCAGCAATGAAGGGACAGCTCGTGTTTTCCTAGAGAGTTCAGTAATCATTGGACAGATATGACAGCACCCCAAATGTAACATTGGCAAGATGCAGTGCCCACCTTCTTGTTGTATTTTTTCACAATAATGTGATAAAATGTTACAGTAAAAAGAAACAGGAGCCAGAGTTTCATAAATACGAGCTCTCAAAATGAGACTTGGTACATCTATGACTGTATCATGTTGCTTTGATTTCTGTTTCTGTCTTAGGTTCTTAAGCATTTGGGTGTGATCTGTGGACCACATACTCATCTTGGGAAACCTGACAGGAAGAGCTTAGCTGCAAATCCTTCTTAGCATTGAGAGTTATTGCTCAGACTTCTCTGGGAGAGAAGCAGGAGGTCCAAGCTCTCTGGTCTAGAATTCGTTCTCATACGTAGTAGAGGCTGTGTCTCTACAGAGAGGACTCAGAAAAAGCAAAAATCAGAGGCATGTATACAGTTCCTGAATTTTGAGATCTGCCCCACCCCCCACCCCCCAAATCAAGGGACCTGAGTGGTACTAAGCTCTATCCAGAAAGGACACGTGGCTGTGGCATGCAGATTCATCCATGTTTCCACACTGGTCAGCAAAGCGTGAGAAGATATCCCAAAATGGTTCATGGGATGGGATGCTCTTCCAGAGTCCCCTCAGTACCTTGACCTGTTCTCAGGTCAGGACAAAAATAGGACAAGAAATAAATGGATATTCCCTAGTATTGTTGGAGGGTTCAGCACCAGTGATTGAAGGTCAGAAACCGGCCAGCTTTGAGTTAAGCATGAGCAACTGACTAAGAACTGCAGGGTGTGGATATCCAGGTACATCCCATGACTGGGTTACTGCTTGATAAATGAGCCATTTGTCTCAAGGAGAAGACTGTTGACTCAGATAAATTGATCGCCCTGAATTTGCTGAAGTTGATAGCAGAGATATTGCTAGCTGAGAGTCCAATGTTCTTGGGTAGATTCTCTAAGACAAAGTGACTAAGTCAGCTTGCTCCCGGTGGTCTCCAATCTTGGTGTTACTCACTGCATTGAGCTGATTTCCCAGATCTCAAGTTCCTACAAGTGTCTATTTTTTTTCTATATTTTCATTTCCTAAAAGCCTGTCTTTGTAGGTACTGTCCTACAGAATGGGAATAGGATACAAACGAAAGAAGAGTTAGGATATCAAACAAGTTTGACAGCTTAGCTTTGTGGATTAATTGGTTAATTGACTGACTGATTGCTTCCTTGCTTGATGTACTAACTGTAGGCTCTTTTCTGACCTTTCCAAATGTGAAGATGCGTAATAAATATTCTATGTCATGTGGATGATCTCCTTAATCCAAAATTATATTTTCTTCCCTCCAAATTTTCAGAGCTGGTCTTATAGCCATCCTTAAGCACACACACACACACACACACACACACACACACACACATGCATATACACACACATATACATGCGCACATACATATGCATGCACACACACACACACACACACACACACACATACACACACACACTCTTCCTGTAGTCTGGGCATGTGCAATCAAATCATTTTTCTCCTTTCACCCAAGATCTGTGATCAACCTGAGCTAAAAGGAATCAAACCCTGCCTCAGTTCCTGAGATGAGAGCAAAGTTGTGCATGGTCATTTTCTTTCCTACTCTTTTTCCGAGATTCTCCTGAGCTAATAGATCATAAGACAGTGTAGTTGCTTTAGTGACTTTTCTTATAGCTGTTACTAAATACCCAAAGAGAAGCAGCTTAAGGGAGAAAGGGTTTACTGTGGCTTACTCTCTGAAGGGCTACATTGACAAGAAAGGCTGGCTGCAGAAAGGAGATGCAGATGGTTGGTGACACTGTATCTATAGTCAGGAAGCAGTGAACAAACAGCTAGAAGAGCAAAAACCTCCACACCTGCCCCTGGTAATACATTCGCTCCATCAAGGCTCTAACATAAAGATAGATCCTGCTTCTTCTAAAACCCAGGGACCTGCTACCTCTTCCCCTTCTTCAGCAGCTCTCTTCCAATCTGCTACCCAGGCTCTAAAGCTTCCAGTGTGAGCTGCCCTTCCCTCTCTGAAATCCTGCCTTAGTTAGCTCTTCTGAAAGGCTGAGACATGCCTGTGTCTAGCAAGAACTAAACCCTGGCTTTCTAGACTTTGGTAACACTGAAGTCCTGACTTTAAATCTTGAATCTTTCAGAAATTCTTGCCATTCCTGATTCAGCATCTAAATCCTCCATGGGCAGCAGATGTTTCTGACACAAGATGGAGGAGAGCAGCTAACTAGGCAAGCAGAAAAGAAAGGCACACAGGCATGTGGGGATCATTTCCTCTGTCACTTGGGGACTAACCAGGCTTCTTAGATGAACTCACACGAACTGAGAAAAAGCAAGGGTGTACCCCAGAGCCCAAAAGTAGGTTGAAGAATCTGATTTCTCTGCCTATTGCAGAAAAATTTCAGAGTCTATATGGCTTTGGGTAGAATCCAAGACACAGATATTGGCCAGTGTCAGAAGCACAGGATACCTGGGAACAAGAGAGAATCACAAACTCTCTTGTGCTTATTGGTGAATGGAACTTAGAATTCTAGATATGTCTATCTTTCATGACTCCAAAGACCAAGAGCCTGGCAGCAGCACTCTTACAGAGCTCTTGCTGTCCCTTGGATATTTGACCTTAAGGAACCAAAACTGGTTTTCCTGCATGTTTCAAAAGGTAAAAATTGGGCTCATAGGTGTAAGTCACAGGAGCCACTGAACTTCTCTGGGCCTCAGGGCTTTCTTTTTCCTCAGATCTCCTCTCTCTGTCTCTAACCTTCTCCTCAGAACCATCACACTAGCTCTGCCTAGGGTCTAGCTTCTACACTTCCAGCAAGGCTCTCCTGCTGCTGAATCAGCTCCACAGGCTTCAGAATATTCCCCAAAACAAGAGTGAGAATCAACTGAAGTTTGTCAGGCTGGACACTTGTCTATTAGCACCTATCTCTAGCGTGGTGAATCCAGGCAAAACCTGGACTCTGCATTTGAGTTGGTGCTTTAAGTATTCTTATTATTTTTAACTTATCATGCAAAATATTTTGTTTCACTGTGACTTTTTCATACATACACTTCATATAGCTCATTCCCCTTCATCTCCTCCATTATCACTCTGGTATGTGTTATGTTGAGCCTCCACCATTTCTTAGTTTCAATTTTTAGTTTTTAATTCATATTTATTATTAATTTTTATTTCATTTATATTGCTTTCAGGCGAGGTCTCACTTTTTAACCCAGGCTGTCCCAGATCTTGATGTTTATGCTATGTGATGGTACACAAATAGTTATACCTTCTAGGTTTGGGGATTACAAGTATGCACTTTGAAAATATGAGTGGGATTTAATTAGTTTTCATAATCTATAAAGGATGTATTTGTTTGCATTTTTATTTGTGTCTGCATGCGCTCATGTGTATGTGTGTGTGTGTGTGTGTGTGTGTGTGTGTGCGCGCGCCCGCCTACGTTTATGTGTACCATATGCATGCAGGTTTCTGCAGAGGTTAGGTAAGGACATCAGTCCTGGAACTGGAGGGACAGCTTCCTGATATGGATGCTGGGAATTGAACCCAGGTCTTCCCGAGAAGCAGGATACTAATGGTACAGCCAGAGTTGATGTGTACCTCTTCTTACTGGTTGATGGTTATGCCTTATACTGATGTGACTAGATGCTGGACATGAATCACCTCCCCTTGGCCTCTAGGGGCAAATGCTACTGCTGATGCTATGTGAGTTCTCACAGCATCCCAGATGACTTCCCCTATGCAATCAAAGTGCTGGCTTCTGAAGCACAGTGGAAGTTTGACTCCTCTCCCACGAGGAACCAGCCACTGCTCCCCTCTCCCCGCTTCCCATACACATACTTTCAGCTCAGCCAGGCACCTGGATAAGGGAGCCGGACATTTTTTAGCTTACTACTAAGTGTTTGTGGTCACCTTTATGTAGTACCAGACTGGGTTGACTGTTTAGTGTATCAATAGTAGTAAAGTGGGCACTTAACATTTTGTCTGCCAAGTGCTTTCCTTCTGGTTTTAGTCTGGGCATGTGAAAAGGGCATTTGAATGGGAGAGCTTACTCTGTTGTTATGGATTTAAGGAAGTAAAAAGTTTCAAATTATTTAGCTTTTCCAGGCAAAAACCTGGGACTCTGGATTTAATATGGTGCTTTAATTGTTATTATTAGTATTTTTTACTTAGCATGGAAAATACTAGATTTCATTTTTCTTGTGGATAAGGCTAAGTTCATATAGGAAGGCCAGGTACTGTTCTAAAGGCCTAAATCAATAACCAGCAGGCCCAGCTTGGTCAGCATGCTGTACTCACTGCAGAGAAAGGCTTCCTATAATAATAAATCAAAACTTTCCTATCCTATGTTGATATGGTGGCATGTGTTATTAGTAGATCAACCCAGTAGGAAGGGTAGATTAGTAGATCATATCAGTAGGAAGGGTAATTAGTAGATCATATCAGTAGGAAGGGTAATTCTACTTGTATGAGATCAAACAAAGATCATCTTTTGGAAGCCTTGAACGGTACTCCTGCCTTGAGTGACATAGATCATGCTCAGGACCTCAGTAAAACTGACTGAATTGTGTCTATATCCAAGACTGGGGAAAGGCAATGAACTTAACTCAGTGTGAGCATTTCAAGACTTGCCCTCTAGTACCTGGTGTCTCCTAAGTGCTTTCTGTGTTCATATTGACCTTCAAGTAGAATGTGGACTTGGCCTTACAGTTTCTAAGATACCGTTTCCAGGATTCTGTTTCTCTTTGTTCTGTTGTAGTATGTTTGGAAAAGGAAGGCATGCTGTCAAGGCTGATCAGAAACTCCATATAACTGTCGTATCTGTGGAGTTTTCACGGCATGCTTAAGTGCATCAAGAGTCAAGATCTTCAGAAAGCCAGGCTAGAGATAGAGAGTGTAACTTTCTAAGTTTACTGGAGACCATTCTGGGGCTTTCAGCTGCTGCAGAGAGGGATGTCTTAGGGGTTCTATTCTTATCCTAAAGTACCATTACCAAAAGCAACTTGGGGAGGAAAGGATTTAGTTCAGCTTGTGATTATTCAATACAGTCTATCACCAAGACAACTCAGGGTAGGGACTCCAACATGGCAGGGACGTGGAAACTGGAACTTATACGTAGGTTCATGAAGGAGTACTGCCTGTTGGCTTGCTCCTCATGGCTTGCTCCTCATGGCTTGCTCAGCCTGTTTTCCTAGCCATTCAAGGCATCATCCCCAGGAATGGCGGTAATTCCAGTAAGCTAGGCCCACTTACATCAGCCCTTAACCAAGAAAATACACTACAGATTGTCCTAAAGGTCAATTGTACTGAGGCAATGAAGGCATTTTCCCAATCGAGAGTTCCTCTTCCCAAATGACTCTAGCTTGTTGACATAAAGATATCAACTTTATGTGATATATAGAGTTGATATAAAACTAGCCAGCACAGAAGGTTAAGAATTAAGGCCAGAGAGGAGAGCTCAGAATCTTTGAGTCTCATCAAAGGTTCAGCTAAGCACCAGGGAGGTTGGAGGGTGGGGCAACCCTCTGGGGTAGTTCTGAGTTGGGACAATGGAGTTTCATAATAGTAGGCCAATCTTTCATGGTATGGTGGTGCTCTGTGGGAAGATGGGGTTGAGGATGAATCACCTGTCCAAGTCTATATAGGAGGGAGAGGTCCTTCTGCACAGTCCTTCAGTGCTGGAGAGGTGCACCTTCAGTGCAGGTGGCTTACTGAATCCTCATAGGTAGATGGGTAGGAACCAAGATACCTGGTGCACACTGAACTAGCTTCCACAGTAGCTATTGCCTAAGAGACACCCATGCCCTCATTGCTGCTACATGATATGGTTGTGGCCAGAGGGGATGCCTAACTCATCATTCTGCAGCTGGTAGCAGAGGATTATTTAGTTTGTGTGTCTGGAGTCTCTATCTTTTCTGAATTCTGTATATCAGAACTCTTACCCCTTCTGATCCTGGGATCAATGAGACCATGACTACATTGATTCTTACTCGTTAAATATATATATTTTTTAACTTTTGTTCATTTTTGTTTTATGCATGTGTTTTACCTTTGTGCATGCACATGTGCATGCATGCTGGCAATACAAATATCATATGCATGTAGTGCCTATGGAAGCCAGAAGAGGACAATGAGACCTTTTGGAATTAAGAAAGCAACTAGAACATATAGTGCTAAAACATGATCTGGGTCCTCTGTAAGAACAGACAATGCTCCTGATTAGTGAGCCATCTCTCCAGATCCTTTCCTTTTTATATTAAGTTCTTTAATTTATTAATATGACATTGCTCATATTCACCTCTACCACTAATGCTACCTAGCTCACTTCCATTTTGACTTAGTCATCTTCCTCCCCCTCAAATAATTTCCTTACCACTTTCATTGTCTGCTTAGTTTTACATATGTATGTATGTATGTGTGTATGTATGTATGTATGTATTAATACCAGATCCTATACATAAGCACAGACATGTTGTATGTTTCCCCCACCCTCTTGTTTCCCCTTCTTTAAGTCCCCATGAAGTCATGTGAAGACATGACCTGATCTCCATTCTTCTTTCATGCTCTTTGCATGTAATTCTATTTATGTGCTGTCCTGCTGGATGTGAAATACAGATTCTACTTGAAAGAGTGTACCATTTGTCTTTCTGGGTCTGGCTTATTTCAGTTGACATAAAAGTCACCAATTCTGTCCTTCTTCCTGTCAATAACATGTCATTCTTTTTTTGTAGCTGAATTAAACTCCATTACATATGTGTGTGCACATATATGTATGCACACATATATGAATACATGCATTTAATATAGTTTATCTTCTGACTGGTCAGCTGATGGGCATCTGGGATAGTTCCACACTTATGTTGCTGTGAACAGTGTTGCAGTCAGGGTGATGTGCAAACATCTCTTTGGTATGTTGATTTAAGTCCCTCTGCCCGCCATCCCCTTCTGGGCAGTGGTTGTGGTGCTGCTTGGCTGTTAATCTGCAGTCTTTCTAATCCCCATCTTTCAAGAGAGTCCACCTTTTAAATGTCCTGTTATCAGCCCTCCTACAAGGGTGTGTGTGAGTATATCTGATCATGTGTTCTCCATGTTAACTTGCTCTCAAAAGAGTCTCTATCTCTACTTACCTTCTTGACTAAAAGCCTTGGAGGGGTTTTGAGGCAGATATGGTTTGCTAAGCCAACACAGAAATATTTTCTAAGCAAAAGGTCACCATTCCAATATTATTTGTCTTTGAAGGGAGATCAGAGTGTTCTAAGAGAAAAGAGCTCCATGCAAAATTGAGCTCATAAAATGCTTCTGTCAGACGCATCCTCCCATGCTTTTGACAGTGAAGGCAGATTCGTTCCTTCTCCAGAAGTTGAGCTTGGGAATGAACCCATCTCTGATGAAATGCCTTCTATTTCAGGTGTAATGGGCTGTTTTGAAAGTCAAAAACAAAGCTGCTACATGCTTTGAGAAATATTTACAAATGGTTTCCTCTTGCTCACACACCCTCTCCCTGGCTCCTGATGTTGTTCTTCAGTGTGAACTCTTTAAGACGAGTAAGCCATTAGTGTGGACAGAGGAGAAAAGAAGTCTGACTTAATATCTCACAGCAACTAGAAGCACTGCTTCTCTGAGAGAGACATCTGATTCTCTGTTCAGACATCGTTCGTGCTATGCTCTGTTGATACAGGCTGCTTGCTGATCTTTCAAAATGAATCTGTATAGTTTTTGTGTCTGTTACTCAGAGCATGGTGGGTAATCTAAAATCCAAGTACCTATCATGGAAGGATGCACGAGTTCAGGTGTGTCCATTTGGTAACGTGTTTACGGCATACATAAATGTTTCTAGCTGAATTAAACTCCATTATTGTGTGTATGTGCACATATATGTATACACACATATATGAATACATACATTTAATATAGTTTACCTTCTGACTGGTCAGCTGATGGGCATCTGGGCTAGTTCCACACTTACCTTGCTGTGAGCAGTGTTGCGGTCAGGGTAATGTGTGAGCATCTCTTGGTAGAATACCATGATCAAACATTAACTTTAATAAGCAGGTAACATCATATATAATAAATAATGAGTGTATAAACATAGATGTTACATATTTTTTTAAAGCTTGTGGTAGAAAACACTTCCCTGTGAAAGATGCAACATTAGCATTGGGCTTCTAAAAAGTTACTTAACTAAGTATCTATACTGGCTAATTTTGTGTGTCAACTTGACACAGGCTGGAGTTATCACAGAGAAGTGAGCTTCAGTTGGGGAAATACCTCCATGAGATCCAGCTGTGGGGCATTTTCTGAATTAGTGATCAAGGGAGTAGAGCCCCTTGTGGTTGGTGCCATCCCTGGGCTGGAAGTCTTGGGTTCTATAAGAGAGCAGGCTGAGCAAGGCAGGAGAAGCAAGCCAGTAAGGAACATCCCTCCATGGCCTCTGCATCAGCTCCTGCTTCCTGACTGCTTGAGTTCCAGTCCTGACTTCCTCTGGTGAGCAACAGCCATGTGGAAGTAAGCTCAATAAACCCTTTCCTCCCCAACTTGCTTCTTGGTCATGATGTTTGTGCAGGAATAGAAACCCTGACTAAGACAGTATCTTAGTTTGAATTTTACATTTTTATTTACTTACCATGTTTGTGTGTGCATGTGTGCTCAAATGTATATAGGACATGCATGTGGAATCCAGAGGCCAAATTGTGAGAATTGGTTCATTTGGGACATGTTAATCTAGGAGAGAGAACTCAGGTCATCAGGTTTGACATCAAGCTCCATTATTCACTGAACCTTATTGCCACCCTTCTTATCTTATTTTTCAATAACCTAATGAGTATATGAACATTCACTAATCATTTTCTCATCCAAATGTTTATTTTTTATGGTAAAAAAAAAAAAGCCACAGAAAACTTTCTATAGGTAGCCTCATCCTGGAGTTTTGCTCATGGTTCCCATGTCTCTAAAGTCTTCCCAGGCTCCACCCAGATATCTCCTCTTGGGTAGAACGCTCTCTGAGAGGCTGCCTTTCCTCCCTGACCATGGTAGATCCCTTCCAGCTACACTCTGAATATTAAATAAGTAATCTAAGGAAGATTAGCTCACTCACCTGCATCTTGGTCCTCCGGTAAAATGGGCAGCCTACTTTCTACTTGCCTAGTAAATATTAAATGAAGTAGTTTGCTTAAGGAAAGAACTCAGCACTCAATGCATGTCTACTAGTACTGCCATAGTCACTGGGATCATTGTTATCAACTATTATTTGCTGGGTTTGAGGTCAAGAAGGGGTAAGCAGGGGAGAATTAACAATGGCTCTTTGAACCTCTTTGCCACACCGCCAGTCACTAGACTCAAGAGTAGCTGAGGCACCTGGGAACTAAGTAATTACTTAGCTACAGAAAGAAAGCCCCTCCCCCGCATGGGCGGAGTCCCCCTTCCCTCTTCCCAACTTCATACCACAGAAGCATCTTCTCCAAGACATGTTCTGCTTGTCTCAGAAGTACGAGTTTGTTGATTCATATTAAAACCACTCAAGAAAAAGAAATGGTGGGGCTTGTGATGTAACTCAGTTGGTGGGGTGCTAACCATGCAACCACAAAGACCTGAGTTTAATCCCAGAACCCTCATAAAAACAAATGGAGTGTAGTGTAGTGGCACTTACTTGTTTTTGTTTTATTTTGTTTTGTTTTTGTTTTTTTGTTTTTTTCAAGACAGGGTTTCTCTGTGTAGCCTTGGCTGTCATGGAACTCACTCTGTAGATCAGGCTGGCCTCGAACTCAGAAATCCACCTGCCTCTGCCTCCCAAGTGCTGGGATTAAAGGTGTGTGCCACCACCGCCCAGCACTTACTTGTAATCCAGTGCTGGGTAGCTGGGGACAGATGGAGCCCTGAAGATCAGTCAACAGCCATCTTAGCCTGCTGGGTGATCACCAGGTTACTGAGAGAGATACTGTCTCAAATGACTACATTTACAGTTCCTTAAGAATAGTGCCCAAGGCACATGTGTGCACACATGTGAGTACACACACACACACACACACACACACACACACACACACACACACAGAGCTATGACTTACTAGTGTAACTAAAGAGTTTGCTGTTTGGGCATTAGTACTCAGCTTGATTTTTAGGAGACAGGTGTTTTGTCATAGAACAACTGATGTCTGTGAACATTGGCTGTGGAAAGTCTCTGCATACGAGCAATTTTCTAGACAGACATTCTGGATTGGTGTTTGGCATTCTCCCTCACAAGAGTCACATCATGCACATCAAAGAGATACAGATGACTGAAAAGCAGAATGTCAAAATATTAGTAGAAGTTATTTCTAGGTGACTGAGTGAAGGCAATATTTGCTTTGTTCTTTGACTTGCTTTTATCTTATATATATATATATATATATACATATATATATATGCTGTATTTTCTTTTTATTTTATAGGAAATGATGTTATAGTTTTTAGACCCCATGTCAAACAGAAAGCTGTGGAGGAACATACTGAGTTCAGCAAGCCCGCTTTACCCAGTCTGAACACACAACACATACATAAACAAAGGACATTCATATATATATACATATATATATTCATGTGTATATATACATGTGTGTATGTATATGTATCTATGTGTCTGTATGTATATATATACATATATATATTTCACATCAGAGTCTTTCTGAAATAAATAGGAATTTTTACAGCTTGTGAATTGTGACTCAATTTGTACTTCTTTCTTCGAGTCTCAGCGTGGTGGGGGAAAACAGTGCACGCGCCTTACAGAGAGATTATTGTAATAGTAAGTACCAATCTGTACCATGAATCTGCCTGGAGGGTGGGCAAGGTTCCCATTGCTGTATCACTTGAGAAACCCTCCCAGCCAGTTTCCAACAGCCAGTGTAGAGACCATGTAGTAGAGTCACTGCCACCACACAGGTCCATTGCAGATGATCTGGCGTAGGGTCACCCTCACCTCTGTTCAGCCTGGCTGCCAGCACACCAGTTCCAGGCAGGTAGGGGAAGGCTAAGATGACTCTGGCAGGGCTGGGACCTAGTATAAACTTAAGTCATCTGTGCAAGGTTGGGGGCAGGGCAGAACTTGTGTTCCCATTCCTCACACAGGCAGGGGAAATATGTGCAGGGACGTTGCGGGTATTTTTGTTTGCTTTGGTTTCTTACATTCCTGAAGATTATGAGAAAAACAAACCAAAATGGCACACAACCATGTCTTTTAACTTAAAAAATAAAACAAAACCCCAACCGTTTGTATATTGTAAGTATGGTTTTCTTTCTTTCTCTCTCTCCCCTTCCTCCTTCCCTCCTTCCCCTCCCTCTTTCTCTCTTCCTCTCTTTCTTTCTTTCTTTCTTTCTTTCTTTCTTTCTTTCTTTCTTTCT
>JADRCD010202681.1:0-13613 GCA_019843815.1 Montemys delectorum | reverse complement strand
TGGGCTCTGATTACGCTCAGTTCATCAATGGCAGCATGCACTTTTACTTTCTGACCAGTCCGCTGGCTTTGGAGTCCATGCTGTAAGAGTGAGTGAGTAAAATAATCAGCATAGTTATTCAGTGGCCTTTAAGGTGGACTGCTTCCCAGTCTGGCTGTGTGTAACTAAATTACTGTATTTGGGGCTTTTTTAGAATTTACAAGTTATTTCTCCTTTTTAGGAACATATTTGTTGTAGTGCTTCACAGAGTAGGAGTTGGCAGGAAAATCTGGTCCTGCTGTGTAGGTCCAGGCTAGTCAGTCTCCCTGGGACCAATTTCTTATACAGAAGGAGTCAAGGGAAATTACTGGCTGCCTTAGATTGGGAAACTGTACTTAAGTTCTATACCGTTCTAGAAAATCATGGTCCTGGGGATTTGCTAAGTGACTCTGAAGCCTTTGGATGGAAGTAAGGAGGGAGGAAGAGTAGGACACAACCGTGGGTTTCTCACTCGGGGTTTGCTGTTCAATGAATAGTGGCTGCATTGTCCCGAGAGAGTCTTCCTACTTTGGATCAATCCAGTCATCATTTTACATGATTGGTACTGGGTTAGGATGGAGCTCGCTTGGTCTGTTGTCTATGGCGACACAATCTGCTCATCATCTGTCTTTCCCTACCCACCTCTTCTGCTTGTAGAATCAAGGAAGACAATAGAGATGTTGCGAACAGCAGTACACTCTTCTGCTCTGTAGTGTGCGGTGGGCTCAGGATTGCTCTGGTGCCCTGACCTCTCATACAGACCACAGACCCCAGGCTTCCCAGGGCTGGCTTTGCTTTTATATACTTTCTCCAAATTTTCATTTCTTTGATGTCTTTCCCCTCACAGCTACTACATCCCATTGTGCTATACTAAACATAGACACCTGCAGTACAGGAGTAATAAGAGTACAAGGACAAAGGAAAGAAAATGACCAGAAGGTATAGCATATGTGTTCTTATATGTTAATGACACAGTAGTTAACTGATACTCATAAAGGGAAAAAATTAGGACTTAGTGGCCATCTATCATCCATCTGTCTATCCACCCATCCACCCATCCACCCATCCACCCACCCACCCACCCACCCACCCATCCATCCATCCACCCATCCACCCACCCACCCACCCACCCATCCATCCATCCATCCATCCATCCACCCACCCACCCATCCATCTGTCTATCTACCCATCCACCCACCCACCCATCCATCCATCTATCATCCATCTGTCTATCTACCCATCCACCCATCCACCCATCCATCCATCCATCCACCCATCCACCCATCCATCCACCCATCCATCCACCCATTCACCCATCCATCCATCCATCCATCCATCCCTCTCATTTTCTAGCTACCAGGAAAGGAGATACCTGTGCAGTGAGAACAGGCTTCAAGAGTCAGTGGACTTTGGGATCATTAGGGCAGAGCCAGGGGTCAACATAAACATGGCAGCTAGTTCTATCAGCCATGAGATTTGAGAACTGGTAGAGGAGCTTGGGTATTGAAGGAAGAAGTCTGATCCTAAATTCTTAATGTTACAAACACTTTAAAATGGTTTCCATGAAGGAATGATAGCATGGAAGAAAGATTGCAAGGGAGACTGACTGGTTGGAGGGAGATGGATTGGCTTGAACAGTAATAGTGTGACCTACGGGTGATGATAATGTCTGTGTGGAGTGCCGTTATTGAGATAAAACTATGTTTAAGAGTTATTACAGTATGCTTTCCTCTGTCATAAGTGGGCACTTACAGGTAATAAGATGGACTTTGAAGTGTTGTGTAATGTCGCCCTCCACTCAGTGATTCTTGTGGGTGCTGAGGGCCTGCTTCCAGTCATTGTCACAAGCATGTCTTCTGAGGGTGGTCTAAAATAGCAGCCTTCTCTTGAGCTGGCTGTCAAAGTGATAGAAATCACAAGTTTTCTTAAGGACCTGAGTTCCTTATATGTTTGTTACTGCTGTCTGAGTTCAGATTTAAAATGGTGTGCTAGCGTTCTTTGTGAGTGTGCAATTCTCCGTGTTATTTGTTACTCTTGAAGTCCCAAACTGACACAACCAATTTTATTAATCCAGTCAGTAATCCAAGAAGGTATTCAACTCTTAAAGCTTCCTGTCTTCCACATCCTTTTAGACAGGTGACTGAGAACATGGCATTTCCGTGACTGAGTGTTCAAGCATCCTGGTGGGAAGTGTATGGGCACAGTGTGGCAGAAACGTTGACCGTGCTGTTCAAGTTACATCCCCAGGTCTAATCTGACAGAAGACATGTCTCACTGGGGAGTTACGTCATCCCTGCTACAGCCATAGGGACTTAATGAAGGCAACCTTCCTAGCTTGCAGCAGTGTCTCAGGCAGTGTCATGGCCACACACAGTCCTCTAAAGGGAAGCTCCAGGATGAAGCTGTCAGCATCCAGTCCAGACTTAAAGGGAGGGCTCGAACTTGCCAGGGGTGGGGGTTGGGGTTGAGGGGTGAGGGCAGGGCAGTAGGGGGCACTCTCACCCTACAACAGGAAGGAAGGAAGTGACCTTCCTTCCCCACTTGTACCTCATACTTTTTAAAAAAGAAATAAACACTACCTCTCATTGATTCTAAGTTTAAACTGCAGTGTGCCATGTTGATACCTTGCCAGTTTTTCACTTTCTTAATACATTTATAGAGAGCTTTGAATGCTTTGTTGAAGATTCCCAAGGGTCACTGAACAGTTCTAGTGTCTTATTAATTATTAAGATGACATTGTGCAGCTTGGCTTGCACATTTATTTGAGCAGTGCTACTGTATGAGACAAGGGTTTCCATTGCTCACTGTCGTTCCGCAGCCATTGTCTGCTGGTCTGTTTGTCTCTTTGTATCTCTATTCCTGGATGTTCAGAGGCGGGGATTTCACCTGAGCCCATGCATCCTATGCACGTGCAGTCTGGTCTGTCTCCCCAGCTCCTCCTCCTGGACTCTTAACAGCCTCTGCTAATGTTGTACGCCACTTCTGAACTCTAGGATTAGCACCTTTCCAGGTGTCCCTTGTCTGGCATTGCCTCTGTTTCCCCAGGTGTTTTAAGTTGTCAGGCTGCAGAAGTATAGTACAATCTAACCCAGTGCCCCTCCCCCATACTTGACTCCACACAAGCCTCCACTCTCCTTGGTGAGTAAGCGTCATGAGCTGTCCCCTCATCTGGTTAACGAGCGAGTGCATGGCATCTTCTCTGCAAATCCAGGTCTGATCAGGGTCTTTTCCCTATTCCAATGTCTCTTGTATTCCAAGGAACCCTTAGTATTTCCAGTGTTCTATTCTCTTGTTCTTTTCTAGAGTGCTTTGGTGAGTCGGGATGGTTTCAAAGGAGTGAGCTCTTTTTGTCAGCTTCAAAGTAACAATCCTTAAGGCGTCATGGTGGTTTGTGTAGGGACAAGAAGAGGAGAGAGTGACCCTGGAAGCTTTCTTGTCAGGTGGCTCCTTCCAGGAGAACATGGGGGATGCAGGAGAAGGTGCACTGGGTGAGCAACAAAGGTCAGAAAATCAGTGCCTTGGGAGAGACGCAGTGCCCGCTGTGAGCAGAGGGTGTTGGTGACTGGTGGCAGCCAGACGCTCCTTCACGATTGTGGCTGGCCCTGTCCGAGCTGCAAGGCTTACACCCTACAGTGTGCTGGAGCTGGGGTTTTGTGTTAGCCTGTACAGGAGTCTTTGTGCATACCGTCTCAGTTACGGTATGTCTGTTCTTCCTTCATTGTTTTCCATTTTGATTGCTTGACTTTTTTGTTTGTTTGTTTTTGTTTTTAACACCTGTGGCCTCCTTGCCTCTTTTCTTCCCTTTCTTTCTTTCTTTCTTTCTTTCTTTCTTTCTTTCTTTCTTTCTTTCTTTTTTTTTTTTTTGAGATTTATTTATATGACTACACTGTAGCTGTCTTCAGACACACCAGAAGAGGGTGTTAGATCTCATTACTGATGTTTGCTGGGAATTGAACTCAGGACATCTTGAAGAGCTGCCAGTGTTCTTAAGCGGTGAGCCATCTCTCCAGCCCTTGATTGCTCGACTTGACCAAAGTGAGGGCCAGTGGCCCGATACTCTGAAAGCACTCGTTGTCTTATGTTATTTAGTGTGGATGGTACGTAGTTATTAAAAATTAATTTAGATATTTTCCATTTTATGAAGAGATGGTAGTTTTCTAAGTCATAATGCAAAAGTGATTTGTGATCTTGCTTTTGGGTACCTTATAATTTTATAACTTAATTGTAAATAGAATTGAATTATCAAATAAGGTGGCAGGTGGGAGTGGCTTGCTTTAATGTTCCAGGATATATTAATTTTAGATAAAATGAAATTAGTATTCCAATGGACAAGTGAGCCAGGTTTCTGAATTACTCTATTCAGTTGGGATTGACTCAATTTAACACAATGGTACTTTTAGAGTTTTTGCAACTAATGAGAAAATGGAACTAAAATTAAAATTCTTTCACAGTGTGGGCAAATTTCTGTGAGCAGCAATTAAGAAGGTCCATAGAACAGTCCCGTTTGCTCTAATGTCATTTTGTCAGATTGCATGATTTTTAAGCTTCCTCTTACTTTATTTGGAGAATCTATGACTTATGACTTTGTACAAGTCAGGGAATTCTGGGTCACATGATTGTGTACCTTTTTTTGTTTTTGTTTTTTTAAGTGATTGGCACAGTTAGAAATCTCAAAAGATAGAAAGTTAGAAAAAAAGTCAGTAATCTTCTCTCCTCTCTCTCTCTCTCTCTCTCTCTCTCTCTCTCTCTCTCTCTCTCTCTTTCTTTCTTTCTAAATCAAGAATATTTTAAGAAAGCTTTTAAGCCAAGATTACACAGGGAAGGAAACCTTGTGATATGCTTGTCTTCAGAACCAGCAGAGCCCTCTTGTGGTGAGGGTTCCAGAGTAGCTTGGGCTTAGGCCAGCTTGACTCTCTCTTAGGAAAATACTCTTTGATGGAACCAAGAGGTCCTTGGACATGGATTGGCTTCTGGAGGCATGGGCACATGCCTTCAAGTGGAGAGGCCAACTTCAGCTGGCCATGTGCCAGTTCTGTGTGCCAGCCTGCAGTGTGGTATACTCATAGTGTGACCCTCAGTCTGGTGCTCCACCATGGAGTACGACCACCATGGTAGTCTGCCACAGTCAGAGAAAAGGCATGTTTGGGGCATTAATAAAGGCAGCCTCCGACAGCTGCTCCTGGTGCTGGCACACAGATACGAATAATCAAGAGATGCATGGCTCCTTGGACCCTGCACTACATCTTCAACTCTAACACACTTCAGGCATTCCTAAGCCTATGCACTCCACATTCTGTGCATCTCAGCCTTATATTGGCAGGGTAAATGCCTATGGGCAGTCGAACTCTGGCTGAGCAAAAGTTGATTTGAGGGTAGGTCAGGGGTGGGGGCTGGGGTGATGGAGGAAGGTAGTAAAGGGCCTCTTCTGATGAGTGCTGAGCACAGTCGTGTCGGAAGGGTCTTTTGATCAGGGTTTGCTATGTGGAAAACAGAAAACTGACATGTTAAGTTCTCTTCTTTTCCTCCTAAATTCCTCCCTGATAACACCAAAGAAGCATATTTGACCTGCATGGCACTAAACTGTTTGAGCATCAAGGGTCAGGTGCTGGGCCCAAGAAGCTGCCTAAGTCATCCAGGGAACAGTGGTGGTGATGGGGTGTCTAAACAAACCGAGGGAGTAGGTGCACTAGTTTTTATTAGTAACCAAAGCTTAGCTTTTTAAAGAACACAACAAGCCTTTGGAAAGCCGTTTAAGGAATGGGTGTGGAAGGGGGTGTGGGGGAAGGAAATCTCAGCAGAATGCTTTTAGATATTTCCTGTTGTAGAAATGCTACATACTTCTTATGCCTTCAGACTCACAGCAGATGGGATGGAGCCCACGGAGGCCTTAGACTTAATCACTGCTACACAGAGTGTACAAACTTATAGGTAGTAAAGGAACCTTTAAAACTGGCACAAATATAAGCTTTAACTTTTCACCCAAATACTACATCTTTATATTTATTTGAATATGGTATACCGAAATACACTTGGCCCCAAAATAAGTATTTGATTCTTTAAAATTGCTTTTATTTCACTCACAACTTTTAGTCAAAGCCATAGTCGTTGGACCCACTCACTCCAGCCGCTAGCATGCCTCGCCTACAGTGTCTCCAGAACACCTTGATTGTAGCATAGCAGTGCTTTCATGGTGCTGCTTAGGAGCAGGAGTCACAGCTCACACAGCTTTTAGAATCTGCATTTCATCTAGTAAGTTGGATCTTGTGTTAGAAATGGGAACTTAAGCCGGGCGGTGGTGGCGCATGCCTTTAATCCCAGCACTTGGGAGGCAGAGGCAGGTGGATTTCTGAGTTCGAGGCCAGCCTGGTCTACAGAGTGAGTTCCAGGACAGCCAGAGCTACACAGAGAAACCCTGTCTCAAAAAAAAAAAAAAAAAAGAAAAGAAAAAAAGAAAGAAATGGGAACTTAAAAACAAGCTCTCTGTGTCTAACTTCCCAGTGTGCTAACTGAGCGCTCTCCTCTCCAGTGTCACCAGCTTTCCCATCCAGCGCCTGGAAAAAGACCACTTTTGAAAGCTTTATCTTTTTTTTTTTTTTTTTTAAGATTTATTTATTTATTTTATGTATATGAGTACACACTGTAGCTGTACAGATAGTTGTGAGCCTTCATCTGGTTGTTGGGAATTGACTTTTAGGACCTCTGCTCGCTCGCTCCGGTAGACCCCGCTTCCTCAGTCCTTGCTAGCGCCAGCCCAAAGATCTATTATTGTAAATAAGTACACTGTAGCTGTACTCAGATGCACCAGAAGAGGGCGTCATGACTCATTACAGATGGTTGTGAGCCACCGTGTGGTTGCTGGGATTTGAACTCAGGACCTTTGAAAGAGCAGTTGTGCTCTTACCCACTGAGCCATCTCACCAGTCCTGAAAGCTTTATCTTAAATCTCCCTCATTTTCAACAAAGTAATAGAATTTGGAAAGATCTGGAACATTTGTTGTAAATATTTTCTTGGTTTTGTTTGAGACAGTTTTTCTGTGTAGCCTTGGCTGTCCTGTAACTCACAGAGATCCTCCTGCCTCTGACTCCCAAGTACTGGGATCTGTGTGCTCTGCCACTACCTAATATAAGTATTTTCTTTGGATAAATCACACCCTGTTCAATTCATAGCTATATTCCTGGGTAGATCAAGATCGTGGGGGCTAGTGGGCAGAACTACCTGTCCCTCCATAGCTTGCCCCGGACAGTCTCTTCCTTTCTGTGGACTGTAGTGTTTTGTAAACTCATTGTCTCTACCTCATAGACTTTTGCATATTGGGGAGTTGAAATAATAAATGAAACAGGGCTGAGCCAGGATCTATCAAGCATGCTTCAGGATGACCAGAGGGATTCTGTCAAGGTACAAGCTTACATCATTTACATGCAGCTTCCAAAATTTAATTCTGTGAATATTTATCAAACATTTCTGGCATTTGTTACTTTGTGTCTCTAGAGGATGCAAAGATCAATGCAGACAGATCTGAATCTCTGAGGGTTGTCTCAAATACCTAGCAAAAGTGATCAATAGCTTATAAAGAATACAGTTTAAGTAACTTGGGATCCAAGGAGTCAAGACTGTGTTGGAGAATAAGTAACCCCCAGCCTCCCGTCCCTAGAGCTAATGTTCTCTGAAGCTCTCCTAGCTAGAGTTACCTTGTGGGAGCCTAGAGTTGAGTTTATCTTGTACTTACATGCACTGTTATCATGGCTCCAAGGGATTGAGTGATGTGGTTATGTCTTAGCGTCATATGTAAATTTGTTGTGGTCAAACCATCATGGTGAACACAGAAGATCGCCAAAGGAGATCAGTCTTTGAATTGGCCAAGGAATATAATTCCTTCTTCTTTTTTTTCTTTTCTTGTATCCGTTTGTGTATGGTATGTGCGTGTGCGTGTGCGTGTGCGTGTGCGTGTGCGTGTGTGTGTGTGTGTGTGTGTGTGTGTGTGCGCGCGCGTGCGTGTATGTATATGTATGTGGGCGCATGTATGCAGGTACTCATGGAGGCTACAAGTCTTCCTCAGTTCCTCTTGCAACTCTTTTATTGAGGCTGACAATCTCTCAGTCGAACTCAGAGCTAGCTCTTAGGATTAGGACTAGCTTGCTCTGGGGTTTTTGTGTTTCTGCTTTCTGGGCTGTAATTACAAGTGGGCCACCACAGCACCTCATGATAGTGTGGGTTCTAGGAATCTGATCTCTAGTCTCTGTTCTTCTGCAGCAAGGGCTTTAACCACTGAGCCTTTTCTTTTCTTTTCTTTTCTTTTCTTTTCTTTTCTTTTCTTTTCTTTTCTTTTCTTTTCTTTTCTTTTTTCTTTTTTTGGTTTTTCGAGACAGGGTTTCTCTGTGTAGCCCTGGCTGTCCTGGAACTCACTCTGTAGACCTGGTTGGCCTCGAACTCAGAAATCCTCCTGCCTCTGCCTCCCAAGTGCTGGGATTAAAGGCATGCGCCACCACTGCCTGGCTACTGAGCCATTTCTTTAGCCTCTTGGATCCTGTCTGTACACGATGCTGATTGTCAGAAGGGATGCACTGACTTTCTGAAGTTAGGTAGGTACACTTAGGGAACCATCTAGCCTATGTACACTAAAGCATTGAGACCCAACATGTTGAGCCAAAGCATGACTCACACTGGGTTAGTAAAGACTTCTACACACACACACACACACACACACACACACACACACACACACACACCAGGCAATGGTGGTGCACTCCTTTAATCCCAGCACTTTGGAGGCAGAGGCAGGCAGACTTCTGAGTTCAAGGCCAACCTGGTCTACAGAGGGAGTTCCAGAACAGCCAGGGCTACACAGAGAAACCCCATCTCTAAAAACAAAAACAAACAAACAAAAGACTTCTATACACATAGCTCAAGTATGTGGCAGAAATAGTAAAATGTAGAGAAAGTCAGATGGAAGAGGTTTGTTTCTACAACGTCAGGATTTGATGGATTTTCTCTAGAGCCATTGCATTTCCCTTCTTGGGCCATGTTTTATTCCTGGTTTCTCTTCCCATAGACATTCCCTCTCACGGTCAGAATTATCCCAGTTTGGATGATAAATTATGTAGTCTAAGAGTTAGTAGGACTTGAGTGTGTGAACACAACAGACCAACTGATGATAAGTACTGTAAATTAAACTCGTGGGCAGCAGGCAGCTCTGGGCCTCAGGGAAGATGTTTTCAGTAAGACTTGTGGCAGTGGGGACAGTAAAGGAATCATTGGAGATAGAAATTGGAAGGTGAGTTGAGGTCAGAGTGTGAGCATCCTGAATGCCAGACCAGACATCTCACAGTTTACCTAGTTGGCCACGAGTGATATGTATGGTTTTAAGTGATTTTTAAAAGATCCATGTATTTCCTGCCAGATAATACTAAAGGGCTCTTTTGGGGCACAGGGGTTTAAAACAAAATTGTTAGAGCCTACTGCTAATTAAGAGTCATTTAGATTTCCACTTAAGTCAGTGAGAAAATACAACATAAATTACTACAACCTGAAGTGAACCTGAGAAATTGTAAAGTTTTCGAGCATGAATTAACCTTGGGCATTTGAATCTAATTCTATTGTTGAACTTGGGAAGCTGCAGAGATGGGGCTGGACCCTCCCTTGACTTCTGTATCTTGGGGACTCTGGTGTTCACTTTGTCCCTGATCCAGTCGGTGTCTGTGTCTTGGCTTTGCTGCGTTGAAGTTATCTGTTCTAGTTAAAGGACGGTGAAGCTAGATTCTGAGGGCAGCAGGCATGAAGGGAGCATGTGTGCAAAATTCCTTCTGTGTGCTCTAAGTGCCCCAGTGCATGCTGGGAGGTAGAAGTCATTAAGTAGAAAACTGGAAAACAGAGGCAGAAGGTGTTACTCCCACACATGGAAAAATCTTTTACATTTTGGCGTGTGTTAAAAGTTTTCAAGATAAACTACCTTTAGATATGAAATCTTTTGTGACATGAAGGAGAGAGTCTAAATGTTACAAATCGAAATAATGAATATAGCAAAATGAGTAATTGTGTACAAGCCTTATAAATTAGCATGTGAGAGATTTATTTCACTGTGGCTACACTTATTTAAATGTTTCTATAAAAATTTTAAGGTTTGAGGAAGATTCCACAAGTATAATTTATGTGGTTTTTATGGTTTTGTTTTTTTGTTTTTTTGGGTTTTTTGTTTTTTTGTTTTTTTTTTTTTTTTTTTTTTTTTTTTTTTTTGAGACAGGGTTTCTCTGTGTAGCCCCGGATGTCCTCGAACTCACTCTGTAGACCAGGCTGGCCTCGAACTCAGAAATCCACTTGCCTCTGCCTCCCAAGTGCTGGGATTAAAGGCGTGTGCCACCACTGCCCGGTGATTTTTATGCTTTTATGGATAGAATGTTACCATTATTTCTTAGGAGGCTGTTAGAGAAAGACAGCTTAGATAGACTGTGGGTCCCATTGATGGAATTAGTACTTTTACGTCCTTAACTTGTTCACATGACAGTGTTTATGCTAAAGAAAGCAAGTAATTTTAGGGATCCAAGACCACATGAAGACGTGTCAGACAAAGTGTCAACCTTCTCCTCCTAAACCAGCCAACTACTTGTCTTTAACGATTGCGTTATCAAAAAAAAAAAAAAAAAGTTAAATTTTGTTCTGTCTCAGCAGCATTTTTAAAAGCCTAATCTCATGTTACTTAATGTGATGGAGACTGGAGACAGTTGCCTAACTTGACAAGTTCCTATAAAACCAACAGTTTCTCATGGACACTAATTTGCACTTTAGAACAGGGTAATTAAATGATGATTGTTTTCTTTGGAAGACAGTCTCAAATTATTTAGAGAATCGTAGGTTTGTTGGGCCAATTGAACATAAAGCTGCAGCAGAAATAATGCCAAGAGGATTAACGTTCCAAATGTTCATTAACCTAAAATGGCAAAACCATTAGATGAACAGTTGATACGCCCTGGTCAGGCTCCTTCTAGAAAAGACCTCTGATCTGTCACCTGGCTGTAAAACAGCAGAGGATGAAGCTCTGTACCAACTCAGCAGGGGACCAGCTTCCAGGCCAGCCTAGCCTTGGGGAGGCTCAGAGTGGAGGAGCACTCAGCAGCTCCATCCTGTGATGGGCAGGCTGGGAAGGAGACCAGCCTTGGGGATTGGTAGACTGTGGGTGAGGCCTGTGGCTGCACTAGATGGGGATATTCTACTGTGTACTCCCAGCCTGGTGGGTAACTAGACAGAGACCTGTTCATCACAGACTACTGTAAAATGGCTACAATAAGGAGAAGTGCCTGCTGAGAGTTTACTGGGCCAGCCATTTAAAATGCAGTCACAGGGACATTTTCTCCTCCAGCCTCTGCCGTTTCTTCTCTGCTGCCTTCAAGGTTCTTTGCGTCAACATCTGTTGTGTTAGAAACAGTTTGGACATGCTTCATCTTCCCTGTGGGCTGGAACCTGTTGAGTGTGGAGGTCATGGCTCTCTTCGTAGCATGCTGAATGTAAAAAGCATCCAAATGAAAGGCTGATCGGGGCAGTGTTGCTCACCTGCAGTCCCAGTAGGTTGGAGGCTGAGGCCAGACTGGGGCACACATGTAAAACCAAGCCAAACCAAACCAAACCAAACCAGGTCTGGGGAGGTGGCACTCATGTAAGCTGAGCATGGCCACATACACCTATCATCCCTGAGAGACAGATCACTGGCCCACTGACACTTGCTGGCCACACACAATGGAGAAACCACAAGCTCCAGGCTCAGCGAGAGACCCTGTCTCAAGGAAATGAGGCAGAGTGACTGGGTAAAAGTGAGATAGAAAGTCGGTGATTAAGAATTGTGTTCTCTCTCTCATGCCCACACACATGCATACACCACACACACAAAGACGGAAACACAGAGGAGCGGGGGAGAGCAAGGTGTGCCATTTATGCCACTATTGACCTAAAGCTCGGTGGAGCATGCTTTATTCTCAAGTTTCTATGTTGCTAGTATCCTTTCACATTTTTGCATATTACTTTGCATATATTTACATCTAGGAAAAATTTAACTTTAAAACTTCATATGAGCTTGCTATAAGGATGAATTTGTAATCAGTGAATAGAGACAACAGGAAGTTTTATGGCTTTCAAAATTAAAGTTGGGGAATTATTTTTAAAGAAAGATTTTACAACTTCCTGCTAGTCAGTTCAATCTGTACATGATGAATGAGCGCACAGTGGGTTTCCACCCAAGGTTTTCCTACTATTCCTCCTATTTCGTGGACTCTGTATCCATGGGGTAAAACATGCAACGTACGGGACAGCCTCATAGTGTTTATCTGTGTTTTAAAATTACATTCAAGGATTGATTTCCCAGTGTTAGGGTTTTAAAAAAAAACCATTTTTCTCCTGCATGTGTGTGCCTATATGTGTGTGTATGTGTGGGATGCATGCCTGTGTGGGATGCATGCCTGTGTGGAGGTCAGAGGTTGGAGTTCCCCTTTTTTGCTTTTTATAGTATTTTTTTTCAACAGGATTGCTTTGAATTGAGTCTTTTGTGCTTTTATAGGAATTTTAGGGTGATTATTTTCCTATTTCTGTGAGGAATACTTTCGGTATTGAATCTATAGATTACTTTCGTTAATATTTCCATTTCACAGTATTCATTCTTCCAATTCATGAGCGTGGCATGCCTTTCCTTTTTCTAGTTCCCTCACTTCCCTTCTTCAGTGTTTTGTGATTGGCGATTTCTGATTGGTGGTGTCTTTCAATTCGTTGGTTACCCTAGATGGTAGTAGTTGTTGAGGCTGTGAATAAAATGTTCTTTTTAATTTCATTCTCAAGGAGTTAACTATGGGCTGAATAAAAGCTACTTATTTTGAATACTGTTGCCTTGCTAAATTTGTTTATTGGTTCCAAACGCCTTTTGGTAGAGGCTTTGGGGGTTTTTGTATATAATCGTATAGTCTGAAAGTGGGGTAACTAACCTCAGGTGTTCTGGTTCTTTCTCTGTTCAGCTCCAGGGATTAACGACCCCTCCTCCCAGTCCTTTACTTGGCTAGTGGACTGAGAGGGCAGTGATGTGTGTGTCCCTTTCCCTCCTGTTTCCGATGCTTGTTCTGGTTGGAGGTGCTGCACATCTAAGGTACAGTCAGGGATGCTGAGCCACGCTGTGGAGACGCACTGCCTGGAGAGGCATCTAGGAGAATGTTGGGCTTAGCTTGAGGGAGAAGGATATAAGATCTGGAGGGTTTTGCTGCAGCATTGCCAGTCCTTCATGACACATACAGCTGTTAGTCATATTGAAGAAGGAGACACAAAGGACCGTGTGCAAGCCTTGTATTAGGGAGTGTACGGCAGTGCTCAGGCATAGCCTTTGTATTACTAGGGCACTCTCAGCAGTCGACTTTCCTCTTGGTCTTGTTAGCATTCCATGGTACAACTCAACCAGCTCCTAGCCTGACAAATGTCAGCCTAGTTCCCGGGCTACTCTGAAGAGGATGGCAAGGGAACTGGGGAAGCTTGCTCTCAGTGGGTGCACATTGCCTCCGTTTTTTTGTTTCCAACAAGGCACTTCTTCTGTAAGCTGCACCAGATGCTTGCCTGCAGGTCTACAAGGCCTCTG
>JADRCD010202680.1:0-40017 GCA_019843815.1 Montemys delectorum | reverse complement strand
TCTCTCTCTCTCTCTTTCTCTCTCTCTCTCTCTGTGTGTGTGTGTGTATGTGTGTGTGTGTGTGTGTGTGTGTGTGTGTGTGTGTGTGTGTGTACCTGCCTGCCACATGTGTGTCTGTGCTCTTGGAGGTCAGAAAAGGGTATTGAGTCTCTTGGAACTCAGGTCCTCCAGGATTGCAGCAATTACTCTAAGTGGCTGAAACAACTTTCCAACCCAAACTACTTTCTTTGTGAAGAGCCCACTCTCAGGCATTTTGTTAAAGAAGCAGAAAGCCAACAGATACGGGTGGTGATATTACAGGGTTCCCAGGAACATCTTGTGTGAGTTCCCTGCTTCCATGACACCAGGGTGGCAGGTGCTGAACATGTCCTGGTCACCTGTGATGTATCAAATCCACAAATATCTCTGGAGAAACACCTCTGCAGGGTTGTTTGTTTGTTTGTTTTTTTCCTATTCCTCACTAAAGCAGCTGTTGAGCACCCAGGCAGAGTACATGGTCCTGGGAAGAAAAGAAGACATTGTGACCTGATCCCCATCTTCTGGCACTCAGAGACCTTGCCTGAGCATCCACTGGGGGAATCTCAGACACAGTAATGGATATTCCACACTGTCAATATCTTCCATTCTTGTTGCTGGAAATGAGTCACACCATGTAGCTCATATTCAGAGAACAGGTTGACCAAATGAATTACAAAGAACTTGTGAACCTATTTAAAAACTGCCACAGGGGAATAGTGGTCTTGGTTAGGTTCAGCTAATAGCTAGTGGGTCCTGATTTTAGGTGAGTTGCCACCTCTCTAGTTCAGCCTCTCTAACACAACTTGGAAATGACATTCTGTGCTATTGTATGCTACCACAGGGCATGGGTGCTGGAATGGATTCTAGCCATACCATTTCATGTGTCCAAGCCTCAGTTTCCCTGTGTGCACCATTACCTACCTCCCAGTGATATGGCACAATGAATGGTGACCTGTAAATGCAGCAAGTGCAGACGCGTCTGTTTACCAGAGAAGGCAAGAGTGTCAAGGAGGCTCTTGGTGGCCACTGAAACTGAAGAACAATTTGTCCTCTTCACACAAAAGCTCTTGCAATTCCACAGAAAACTGTCTCAGCTTTAATTACTTTCACTGGGTAAGAAACCTTCTATGAACATAACTAAGGATTTAGATCCATAGGAAGTATCCGGCTACTCCTAGGATTGGACTGTTACTCTAGAATGAAGTTGAGCACTCTTCTGCCTTGACCAATATTACTCCATGTTGCAAGCTGCCAGAGGGAGAGCCTCTGTGCAGGGCTGCAACATGATAGAAGGTTCTGACGCCATGTCTATGTCAGTCTGGGAGATAGCCCAGGTATAACCTTCCATCAGGGGACAGAAAATCAGAACTCAAAGGCTAGCTTCCTATTGGACCCTAGCAGAACCAATTTAGATCCAGGAAATGACATTAGCTCAATGTGATACCAGCTTAGAACTGGCAGCATAGGCTCAGGGGTGTGACGGGCACATGTATTCCTTAGTTACTCCCATCAGACTCCTTCCATGGGAGGAGAAGGACTCCCATGCCCATCCCATCCTCTCCAGTTAGAGGCTCCTGCATGCAGGCCACATTCCCAGAAGACCTCTGCACCAGCTGGGTGGATGACTGGGAAGAGCTGTGCATGCTTTCCCACATCTAGATTTCTGCAGATCTCAGTGTGAACTGCTCAGATGGAGGATTTAGCCCTGATCTACCCATATCAGAGGAGAGAGTGGGGTCTGAGACAGCCTGGGTTGCTGTGGAGTTAACTATTGCTGGGTAACAAACCATGCAGACATAGTGGCATGAATTAAAATGAATCTGTCACCGTAAGCAAAGAGTCTGGGAGGCAAGAGGGATCAATCATGCTCTTTTCACTTGGGGTCCAACCTGGTTAGAGTTGGATGGTGCCGAGGCCCTGGCAATCTCAAATGCACTGTTGCTCATATCAAACGCCTGTGCAGAGAAGTCTCAGGCATTCAGGGCTTCTAGGTGCCCCCTTCCTCTTCTCCGTCCCTAGGGCCTTCTCTCCAGTGTGAACAACCTTCTTGCATGGAAGCGTGGACACTTGCAGCTCCTAAGGAAGGGTCCTAAGAGAGACAGGCAGAAGCAGCATGAGAAGAACTCGGAACTGGCTGAGTGTCATCACCAAGTCTCAAATCAAGGATGGCCACTGTCATAGGGCCTTTAGGAATGAATATCAGGGAGGGAAAATCAGGGCTTCTTTTCAGCCCTTACCTGAGCATTGTGGGGCATTGACTCAGCTGCCTGCTTCTGCGGCCTGCAGGGCCAACAGGGTTAGGAGCAGCAGCCAAAACTGCACCTGAAGCCAAATGGAGCCCTCCTTTGGTGGTGGATCACCAGATTTTCTAGTTTTTCTTCAAAGGCTAGAAAGTCAATTTTCTTCAAGGAGAAGCTGTTGAAGTTTTAGCTGGTACAAGAAAGCAAGAAAACAAACAAACAAACAAACAAACCAACAACAATTGCAGAGGCTACAGAAGCGCAGTCTGAGGTAACTAGCTCGTGCCTCCGGTGGCCTGGGAAGGTCAGCATGGGCTAGGAAAAGTGTTCACAAAGTACCTCCTTGCTGCCCTGAGGTAGTAGGGGAAGGATGAGGAAGAGAGGTCTTCACAGGAGGGGAGGCCATGTTTTGCCTGAAAGACCTTCCATTCGCATTGGATGCTTTTTGGAGGGTGTGGCAGGGTGGTGGGGCCACGTGCACAGAAAGCAGCTATCAAGAGTTCTCCTGTGCTGTGCACATCTGCTCTCTGCCACCTCCCTCAGCAAAACGTGTCTTCGAGGAAGACCCCAAGCTTAGCTCCATGACAGCAACCCCTTAGCTCCCCCCAACCCTCATGGAGCTTTGCTTTATAGGGAGCAAAGGCCTATAGAGAACAAGGAGAGAGCTCTCATATCCACATCTCCAGCACCAGCTGGCAGCTGTAACAGAATTCCAGGAGATGACCTCACGAACCTATGCACTGTTCTTACCATCCCTAGCACTGCCAGCCGGAACAGCAGAGCCCCCACTTCAGTGTGACCTACTTTTGGCTCTGAAATCACACTCCTAGATTGCTGCCTCCTTCACTCCAAAGAACGCGTTTGTAGGGAGAGCACATTAAAGAGTCTCCACCCCTCACATCCCACTGAAAGCAAAATCACACTGCAAGCAACCATAGCTAAGTGTGGGGGTTGGAGAGAAAGGGCAATGACTGGCATGGAGGTAGGGATTGCTCTCCGGGGAGTGGACAGACACATAGTGCCAAGGAATGAGGGTGTAGGCCACACTGCTCAGCTCAGTTCCTCAGACAAGGGACTCAAAAGAGCATCATACTGCATATTGGTTAGGATGATCTATAGAAGCAGAACCTGAATTGGATGAGTATATATTATGCAGCACACTGATTAGATTGGCTTATATGCTATACACGGTCCAGTAATGGCTGGCTGTATGCTACCAAGGCTGAAAACACAGTTACTGCTTATTAGTTTACCAGGCTAGAAACCTCAGCAGCCCCAATCTAATCTAGTGTTAAAGGTCTGAGGAATCCTGGAGAGTCACTGGTGTTCTGTCCAAGGAAGATGGATTCCAAGGTCAGCAGCAAAATAAGAAGGACACATTTACTAGCAAGAAGCAAAGGCAATCTGGGAATGGTGATATACGTAGGCCTTTACTGTAAATTTGAGCCCAGCATAGTCTACATACATATGGAGCTCCGGTGTGTGTGTGTGTGTGTGTGTGTGTGTGTGTGTGTGTGTGTGTGTGCAAAGGCAGATTTCTGTCTGGGTTACTGCTGCTGACAGAAACTGTCCACTCTGTGGAAGAGTCCTTTTCCAGTTAACTCTTTCTGGTAACTCTTACAGACCTGCCCAGAGGTCTGTCTCTTAGTTGATTCTAGAGCCAATCATGTTGATAACCAAGATCCACACGGTGAGAGCCCAAACCACATCATCTCACATTTCCTGTTCCAACTTTCTGGTTTCAACACTCCCAACAGTGACTTGTTCAGAGATGGGGTCTGTAAAAGGCTGTGGATAGATCTAATCAGGCTGGCCAGAGGTGTCATAAGGGAGGATACTTGAGTTTGGATCCCTGAATTTCCTCCAGAGGCCTGGGGTGGAAGGTGTTCTGTCCACGCGGCACCTTTGAGAGCTGATGTACCTTTAAGAGGTGGGTCCTTGTAAGAAAGGAAGTGGGACCCGCCCCTTACTTTCTTCCTTTCTTTTGTCCATGAGGTAAAAGGGACACTTGCCCCACTCTTCCACCTTGATGTCCTGATAGAGGCCCAGAGCAAAGGGCTGGCTGACCACCTCCCCAAATGAGCCACAATGACATATTTTCCCCTGTATACATCGATTTATCACAGAGATTTGTCACAGGAACAGAAATCTGGCTGACAAGGAAGGTTAGACACATGGGAAAACACCCTTAGAGCACATGCACAGAGGACAGATCATGTGACCAGGTAACAAGAGGGCAGCTGTCTGCAAGCCAAGGAGAGTGGCCTCCCAGGAGCCAAACCTGTCAACACCGTTGTCTCAGATTTCTAGTCCCTAGAACTGTAAGAAAGTAAATTTCAGTTATTTAAACTACCCAGTGTGTGGTATTTTGTTACAGGGGTTCTAGAAAACCAATACATACACCAACAAATCTTGATTTTTTTTTTTTTTAAATTAACTGGGGAGAATAAGTCAGCTGGTTTCCATTGCTGCTGCTGGTGCTGGGAAGTGCAGAGCCAAATGGCCAGGTGGAGTGACCACAGTGCCTGGAGTGAGTCCACATTTGCGGAATATGACACCAGATCAGTGTAGGAGTGGGGAAGTAGTAAGTGAGGGGCGTGGAGAGTGGGGGGTGTGGAGAGTGGGGGGTGTGGGGAGTGGGGTATGGAGAGTGGGGTGTGGGGAGTGGGGTGTGGGGAGTGGGGTGTGGAGAGTGGGGTGTGGGGAGTGGGGTGTGGAGAGTGGGGTGTGGGGAGTGGGGTGTGGAGAGTGGGGTGTGGAGAGTGGGGTGTGGGGAGTGGGGCGTGGGGAGTGGGGCGTGGGGAGTGGGGCGTGGGGAGTGGGGCGTGGGGAGTGGGGCGTGGGGAGTGGGGCGTGGGGAGTGGGGTGTGGGGAGTGGGGTGTGGTGCATTTCTTGTGGAGAAGATGGTTCCCACCTCATAAAGTGGGTTTGGTTTTTCTAGATCCCCATATCCAACTCAGCTTCACAGTTATGGTTAACATCTGGGACACTTATATTCTAAAGTGTGTATGAGGGCATTGTATATGTGCTCTGAGCTACGGGGTGCCCACACATCCACCTTTCACTAAGGGACACATAAAGGACATTTTTATTTTTAGAGTCATTTGTGTATATATGTATTATATGTGTATGTGTGTATATGCATGTGCATGTATGTGTATGTGTATATATGTGCATGTATGTGTATGTGTGTATATGTGCATGTATATGTGTGTATGTGTATATATGTGTGTACATGTGTGTATATGCATGTATGTGTGCATGTATAAGTATGTGTATATGCTTATATGTGTGTATACATATGTATATGCATACATGCATATGTATATACATGTGTGTATGCAAGTATGAGTATATACGTGCATGTATATATGTGTGTATATGCATACGTCCATATGTGTATATGTATGTGTGCATATTCGTGTACATGTATGCATGTGTGTATATGTCTATGTATATATATGTATATATGTGTGAATATGCATGCATGTATATGTCTATATGTGTGAATGTGTGTACATTTATGTGTGTATGTATGTGTATATGTGTATGTTTGTGTGTGTGAAAGTGTGTGTGGGTGTGTGGGTGTCTATGTACATGCCTATGGAGGTCAGAAGAAGGCATTGGATCCCTGGGGGGATGTTCATGTGGAGCTACCAATATGGAAACAGGAAGAGGAATGGTGGTGTGTAGCTAGCTTTCTCCTGTTTCCCCTTTCATTCAGGCTGAGGCCCAGCTCATGGCATGATGCCGCCCACATTTGGAGTGAGCCTTTCCTCTCAGCCAAATATCTATGGAAACACCCTCACAGACACATCCAGAAGTGTGCTTTCTAGATAACTGGAAGTACAGTCAAGTTGACAATCAAGATTAGTTCTCACCCCACCCAGCCCAGCTGGGTTCAGGCTCCAGACATTCCTGCATGGAACCCAGACTCATGAAACAATGGCTAGAATCCGCACACGGTCAGGGCTGCCAGCTGCTCCAGATGTCCATAGTCATGCTCCAGACGTCTGCCATCCCACTGGATGGCCTATGTTGAAGCTTCCTTAGTTCCAGAATGGTTTCCAAGCTTGGCTCGTGTCTTGGCCCCCCCCCCCCCCCCACTTCCCCAATTAAAGGAGAGTTGGGCTGATCACTGGGCCCATGAAGAGAAACATGGTGATATATGTGAGCACTTCCAAGAACAAAGCCCTTGTGATAAGGAGAGCACTGCTGGGGGAGCACTCCCCTCTGTTCTTACAAGGAGGGCATTGCCTAGGCCTGAACGCATGGCCTTGCAAAAGAAGCATACTTTTGATGGGAGCACTCCTGAGCACATAACCTCAGGTTTGGAGCACACTGCTCAGGGGAGCATTCTGGTACCATTAAGCTCAGAGTGGCTACCCTTCGGCTTCAGGCTGATGGTAGGAGATGCTGCTTTAGGGCAGGGCTCCTCCCAGGATCCATGATATCACAGGCAAGGCAGTAGCATTTAGTGATAGCCCTCAATTCTTTAAGGTGGGTGTAATTAACATACTGGACTTCAAGTTCCAAACAAGGAGAAGGAGCAAGTGTCCCGATTTTCAAGGCTGTAGGGAAGGGAGGTAAACCCTGAAAGAGGCGGTCTCTGGGGCCCAGGGGGCGGATGGCCACTAAGACACTACCTCATATTGGAAATTGGGAGAGCAGGGAATGGTTTCCCATACAAATGCCTGTCACAGGACAAATGTATAAGCACATGTGGCATGCTCAGTCAGGAATAAGAACTCATGCATCCATTTGTGTGGTTTCATTTGCATGGAAGTCAAGTGTTTGGGAGAATCTATACAAAGTGTATTAGTTTTCCAAACTTGTAATGAAGTCTATGGAGCTATGTGTTTTTTAGCGATATGAAAATTTTTTAGCTTACAGATATGGAAGCCGAAAAACCAATGACCAGATGACCCCACCCGTACCACCCCTGGTGAGAGCCCTCTTGGCTGGCAGATAGCACGGGGAGGGGGGTGGTGGAAAGGGGGGGAGTTAGTGGAAGATGAAGAGGTCACATGGTAGAAAAGGGAACCAGAGAGAGGTGAGAAGGGCCAATCAGGCTCCTTCATACTTTCCTTTTTAAAGGTCCCACCACCCCCTCTGCTGGGTGTCAAGCCAGACCTAAACTACAGGATGAGGGTATAATAAGCTAGTGATGACAGGTTGCCCAGGAGCCATTAGCACAGAGTTTTATTCTGTAGTGATGGGGGGGGGGGGTCCTCGAAGTAGAGACAGTGAATGTGTAGCCCTGTGAGTATACTGGAAACCTCTGGCTGGACATTTTAATGGGAAAAATTTGGATGTTTTACATGGTTTTTGTTGTTGTTGGTTTTTTGTTTTGTTTGCTTTTTTGATTTTCATGTTAGTTGCTAATTTAGGTTGACTACGTATAAGACATGTCAACCTATCATTCAATAGCAAGCTTTTTTTTTTAAATAAACAAAACCTGTTTTATTCTTTTTGAGTTTCCCATCATGCACCCCAGTTCCCCTCATCTCTCCATCCCCTCATATCCACCCTTTGCCCTTGCAACCTCCATTGACAAAATAAAATGTACACACACACACACACACACACACAAACAAAAAGAAAGAAAAAAAAGAAAGAAAAAACTTCCAAAGCATAGAAAATATCTGTCTCATCGTGGATACTGTAGTGTGTCATAGTATATCTCTCTGTCCACACATCTTCACTTGCAAATGTTCATTGCAATAAATCATTGATCTGGTTTGAGATCTCTGACTTCTGTCATACCATCAATATTGGTTCCTAACCGGAACTCCTCCTGGTTATCCAGCTGTTGCCCTGGGTCATGGAGATTCTGCAGCTTTGGATCAGCAGGACTGGTCCTTTCATGCATCCGAACGTTTGCAGATGATATAGATTTTGGAGTGGACCAATTCAGAGCCTTGGGTCTGGGCCTGGATGTTGGCTGATGAGCACGCTGTCTTTCCTTTCACCACCAGGGCAAATTCTCCAGCACCCCTCTGGTTAGACCACCCAGTGCTGTCATTCTGCCACAGCGGCAGGAGGCAGATTCAGCTCTCCAGATCCCATGCCCTCAGGGCTGGCTCACCCACACACATGCCTCCCAGGCCAGCTCCACTGTGCTGCCTACTAGAGGCTCAGTGCCTACTCTCCCAAGTGCTGCAGCTTGTGAGGGGCTAGACTATCTTTCCTCTCACACACTCAGGGTTATCTCACCAAGTGCCTTCACCATCAGGGCCAGTTCTACTTATATCCCAGACGAAGAAGGGCAGGGCCTATTATCCTGAGGGCTTCAACCAGTGAGGGGGCAGGGTTAGCTCTTGGGCTATCATGGCATTGGAACCAGCTCTCCTAACTACTGCAGGTGGCTAGCGGGGAGGGCATCACCTCCACAGTCACCTCACACTGGGGCCAGCTCTCACATACTCACCCTTGAGGCCAGCTCACTTAAGCCCCTTCCATCAGGGCCAGCTCTTCTGTACTGCTCAGGTGAGGTGCAGGGGCTCTCTCTCCTGAGCTGCAGTCCACAAGGGGTGGAGTCAGCTCTCTGGACTGCTCCAGGTGGCAAGAGGTGAAGGGGAGGCATTACTCCTGCAACCATTCTACCTCATGGGAGGGTGAGGCTTTTCCATGCTGTTGCCTCTGGGGCTAGCTCACCTGTGCCCCTAACACCACAATCAGGTCTGCTGTGCTGTCCAGAGGAGGTCCAGGGTCTGCTCTCCTGAATGCCATTGCTGGTAAGGGACATGAATAGCTTCCCAAGCTCATGACCTTGCAGTTTTCCCAACTACTGGGAGTGGCAAGGAGCATGGGAGAGGACATCACTCCCACAAACATGCCACCCCACAGCAGAAAAGTGGCGGGATCAGCTCTCCCACGCTCATGCCGTCCGGGTGGGCTCACCTCCACCGCACCCAGGCCTCCAGAGCCAGCTACACAGGGGGCGTGGCCCACTCTCCTTAGTGTTGTAGCCTTCCAGGGACTGGTCCAGCTTTCTTACTCTCATATTCTTGGGACTGGCTCATCCATGCGATTACCACCAGGGTTTCTGTGAAGACCAGGCAAGTTGTGGGACCCACTCTCCAGAGTGCTACAGCTGGGGAGGGACAGGGCCAGCTGAGCGGCTCTCATGAGGTCAGCTTTCTGGACTGTGAGGGTCGAGGCAGGGCAAGAGCATATCCCTGGACCCAAGCCTCCCCTTGTTAGAAGAGTGGTGCGAGGGTCAGTCAGTTTTTCCATGCTCTTGTCCTCAGGGTGGCTCACCTGCACCCCACACCCCCAGGATCAGCTCTGCTGTGCTGTCCACGCCAACTCTCTTGAGTGCTGCAGCTGGTGAGAGGAAGGTTAGCTCTCCCACACTCAAGACCCAATAGGCAGCTTTCCTGACTGCTAGAGGTGGGCAAGGGCAGGGGTGGCATCACCTCTGAGCCCATGCTACCCTACAACAGGTGAGTGGTGGGGTCAGCTCTTCCACACTCTCACCCTTGGACTGGCTCACCGCCCCCACACCCCCAACCAGGACCAACTCCACTGTGCTGTCTGAGTGAGGCTCAGGGTTTGCTCCCATGAGTGCTGTCACTGGTGAGAAGTGGGGATAGCTCTCCAGAGCAACACAGTCAGGGAAGGAGGCAGTTTTGTATAGCCCTGAACACCCACATGGTCCTCCATGGCTGCCCTGACCAGGGATGCCCATGTTCTCTAGTAGTAATATGACTGTGATGCTCTGTATATGCTTGGCCCAGGGAATGGCACTATTAGGACATGTGGCCTTATTGGAGTAAGTTTGTCACTGTGGGTGTGGGCTTTAAGACCCTTATCCTAGCTGCCCGGAAGCCAGTCTTCTCCAGTTTGCCTTTAGATGAAGATGTAGAACTCTCAGCTCCTTCTACACCATGCCTGCCTGGATGTTGCCTCGCTCCTGAACTGATGAAAATGGACTGAACCTCTGAATCTGTAGACTAGCCCCAATTAAATGTTGTCTTTGTAAGAGTTGCCTTGGTCATGGTGTCTGTTCACAGCAGTACAACCCTAACTAAGACAATGAGCCACGGACATTAACCCTTGCTGCTGTGTAGTTTACAATGGCCCCAGGTGGCTGGGCTGACTACTTACAAAAGGCTACTCTTCTGCACCTTTGAGACTCTCTTCTATCTCTCTTCAAGCTGCTCCACTTCTCTTTTCCTCGCATCTGCAGGTTAGAGTTTTTAAGAAGTGTATTCATGACTGGCTATGGTAGGCCATGGCCATCATACTCCTTTCCAGTCCTAAGCCAGTGTCCATTAGGAAAGGATCACAACTCAAATCAAAGCTGGAGGACTGGTCACTTCAGCCTTGCTAGACTTCTGAGGATGATCTCTGAGGACAGCCCCACATCTCTTGGTGAGTGCACACAGTTATGACTCATTCAGCTCTTCCCAAAGGACCATGACATGTCACTTGGGTGACCCTGTTGTGGAAAAGGCAGCTAGCTAGGCTTTTCAGGGATGCTAAATACAACCCAAGTTGACATTGAAATTCAAAGTGCTTTATGCCCTGTGTTAGTAAAAGGGCATGTGGGAATCAGGAGACAGTGGCTTTCTGGTCCAGATCCACATTTCAGCATGTGCACTAGGCACATGGCCTGGATTCCCTCCCTCTCTCTCTCCCTCTCCCTCTCCCCCTTCTCTTTCTCTCTCCTTCTCCCTCTTTCTCTCTCTCTTTTTTTTCTCCCTCTCCCTCTCTCTCTCTCCCTCCCTCTCTGTCCCCCTCCCCTCTCTACCTCCTCCTCTGTGTGTGTGTATATATATTCACATTGTACACATATGTTTATGTTAGGTGTGTGTGCACATGTTCATGTGTACATGCATGTGTACAGGTGTGCATTCACATTTGCATTTAGAGGCCACAAGTCAATATCAGGTTTCTCAGTTACTCTCCACCTTGTATCTTTAGAAATTTCTCTCACTGAATCTGGAATTCACCAGTTTAGCTGAGTTAGCTAGGCAGTGATCTCTGAGGCACCTCCCTCCCCAACACTGGGATTACAGTTATAATCCATAATGCCAGGATTTTTTTTATATGTGTGCTGAGGCTCAAATGCAGGCCCCTGTAATTGTGTGGCAAGGACTTAGACAACTGAACCATCTCTCCAGCCATGGCCTGGGTTCTTGAGTTAACTTAACCAGGCTTATCTGGCCATTGACAGAACCTACAGCTTCATTCCTTGGCCTGCAGAGAGGGCTGATGCCCAGTGGACATCTTTGAGGTTCTCCAGATAGTCAAGAGAATAAACAAAAACAATGACTTCTGTCTGAGGGAATGAGTACAGGGGATCATCAGTGGGTGCCACCCTCCTCATGACCTTAAGGCCTTGGCTTTATGTCTCATTGTTATGGGAATGCTGTAGCCCCTGTTCAGTTCACTAATACTTAACTTAACTCACTGTAATTTAAACCATCAGTGTCTACCTTCAAAGACCTTATAGTATACAGCGATGGTGCAAAAACTGGAAAAGTTCACTTGGCTACTGCTCAGTCACAGCTGATGAGCTACATGGGGTTTCTACCCCAGAGTAGGCTTTGTGACAGTTGATCTGACAAACATTGTTTCCTACCCTGGAAGGAGGATCCCAGGCAGCTTGCACTCCTACACTGGGAGCCAAGATAGTTTTCCTGAGTTTCTGCAGGATATCAGAGATTCTCTGTTTATGTTATACTGGAGCTGCTGGAAGGTATGAGACCATCTGACCTCTGATCTCCACATGGAACATGATACCATGACAACCAGACCTGAACAGCTGCAAGTGGCAGGCACCATTGATGGCATGGAGCATCATGGACGAAGTGCATACTCCCTGGAGGTGAGGAGAGCCCTACCCTGCTCATAGCATATGACATCTAGTAGCCCGGGAAGAAATAGGTCAATAATGGTGAGTTGTAACGTCAGAGCAGAAGCATAGGCTTAGTGTGTGTCTTTTGGGTTTGGAGGTGCAACAGTTTGTAGAAGAGTGAGTATCCCTCTGGGCTCCTAGTGTCAGGGGCCCTTAAAAGGTAGTGTAGTGGCAAGCCTTTACTTATCCCATTGGGTACTGTCCTCAGAAGGGATGACAAGACAGCACTCTTGGGAACACACTCATCCTTTGAGCAGCTCTCTTCCTTCTACACATGGTCCAGTGCCTTGTGGTCCTTCTGCTGACAGGCCAGACCCAGCGGAACTCAGAGCTAACTAAACTTTCCCAAGGAACAGAATTGCATTGTCCTCAGAAAGCACACCACCAGAGGCATCACGTTGCATGCTCAGGAACGGATGGCTGCACTCAGTAGTCTCAGGAGGTGCTAATTGTGTGGGTACCCAGTGATGCCCAGGACACAGAGTGACTAAGGCCAGTTAAGTCTGGAGCTAGGAACCGCACATCTTCCCACCCACTCATGCTACACCTCTATCTTCACCTTGCATCTTATGTCTCATTCCTCACACTTTCCGAGATCTGTGGCCAGAGGACATAAAGATGCTTCCTGAGGTGGCTTGGTATCAGGCCACACAAAGATGGATGGCACTGTACCTCAGCTCCACACAGTGGTTACCACTGACTATGGCAGGTCTCATTCTTAAGAGAGCATTCTACAGCAGAGTCATGTCTGTATGTCCAGAGACCACTCTGGGGAAGTTCACTCTCTGGCTACTTGCCTCACCCTGTAACTTCTCCCTTGGGCCTCTGCTCTGAGACTCGGATACCTTCTACCACAAGACCTTTCCCCATAGCTGAGCTGATGCCAGCATCAGGCTCTAACCTTCTAGAACTCGGAGCTAAATGAACCTCTTCTCTTCATACATTACCTGGAATTAGTTATATCATTTTAGTAAAGGAAAATGGACCTGTGTATCTTGTTTTCTTATTTATGTTTTTACTAGGTATGTTGGTGTGTGTGTGTGTGTGTGTGTGTGTGTGTGTGTGTGTATGCATGCACTCACAAGAGTATACATATGTGTGCCTATATGGGCGTGCTCAACTGTGCTGGCAGGCATGAGTGGAAGCCCAAGGTTGAAGTTGGAATGTCTTCCTCTATCTTTCTCTACCTTAATTTTTTATTGGATATTTTCTTTATTTACATTTCAAGTGTTATCCCCTTTCCAAGTTTCCCTCCCTCCTGGAAACACCCTATCTCATCCTCCCTCCCCCTGCTTCTATGAGGGTGTTCCTGCACCCACCCACCCACTCCCACCTCCCCGCCCTCGATTCCCCTACACTGGGGCATCTATTGAGCCTTCATAGGACCAAGGACCTCTCCTCCTACTGATGCATGACAAGGCCATCCTCTGCTACATATGCAGCTGGAGCCATGTGTACTCCTTGGTTGATGGCTTAGTCCCTGGGGGCTCTGGGGTGGTGGTGGTCTGGTTTGTTGATATTGTTGTTCTTTCTATGGGGTTGCAACACCCTTCAACTCCTTCAGTCCTTTCTCTAACTTCTTTATTGGGGACCCCACGCTCAATCCAATGGTTAGCTGTGAATATCCGCCTCTGTATTTGTTAGGCTCTGGCAGGGCCTCTCAGGAGACAGCCCTATCAGGCTCCTTTCAGCATGCACTTCTTGGCATCCACAATAGTGTCTGGGTTTGGAAACTGTATATGGGATGAATCCCCAAGTGGGACAGTCTCTGGGTAGCCTTTCCTTCAGTCTCTGCTCTATACTTTATCTCCATATTTGCTCCTGTGAGTATTTTGTTCTCCTTCTAAGAAAGACCAAAGCACTCACACTTTGGTCTTCCTTCTTATTGAGCTTCATGTAGTCTGTGAATTGTATCCTGGTTATTTGGAGCTTTTGGGCTAATATCTACTTATCAGTGAGTGCATGCCCTGTGTGTTCTTTTGCGATTGGGTTACCTCACTCAGGATATTTTCTAGTTTTATCCATTTGCCTAAGAATTTCATGAATTCATCATTTCTAATAGCTGAGTAGTACTCCATTGTGTAGATGTACCACATTTTCTGTATCCATTCCTCTGCTGAAGGACATCTGGGTTGTTTCCAGTTTCTAGCTATTATAAATAAGGCTGCTATGGACATAGTGGAGCATGTGTCCTTATTAAATGTTGGAGCATCTTCTGGGTATATGCCCAGGAGTGGTATAGCTGGGTCCTCAGGTAGTACTATGTCCAATTTTCCGAGGAATCACCAAACTGATTTCCAGAATGGTTGTACCAGCTTGCAATCCCACTTTAATTTTTAAGGCTGGGTCTCTTACTAAATCTGAAGCCTGGCATTTGGTTAAAGTGGCTGGCTGGTGAGCCTCTGAGATCTGCACATCTTTATGCCCTAGCACAGAAACTGCAGGCACATACTGCTGTTCCTGGTTTTCCTTGGGTGCTGGATATTTGCAGTCAGGCCCTCGTGCTGTTCAGCAAGCATTTTATCCATTGAGCCATCTCCTCAACTCTGCATGTCTTTTCTTAACCTTTGTTTTCAACTTTTCCCTCACCCTGTGTTTCAGAAGTCTTTCAAACAAACAAACAAACAAACAAACAAACAAAAAACCCCCCAAAACCACACAGCCGTACTTTAAAAATTCCAGTTTTAGTTATATTTTTGTCTTTTAGTTGGAGTACTTTATATGTTTAATTATCTAATTATACACATTTAATTATTGATATAGTTGGGCTAAAATCTGGCCTTGAAATTTATTTTTTGATTTTCTTATTGAGATTGTATATAGGGGCTGGAAAGATGGCTCAGTGGTTAAGAGCACTGGCTGTTCTTCCAGAGGTCCTGAGTTCAATTCCCAGCAACCACACGGTGGCTCACAACCATCTGTGATGGATTCTGATGCCCTCTTCTGGTATGGAAGACTGATATATATATGTGTACATACACACATATATATACACATATACATATACATATATATATACATATACATATACATATACATTCTGCCTCAGAGCTTTCTTCCACCTTTCAGAGAATATCTTAGAATTCTTATTACATGTAAAATTAAGAATTATATTTATAAACCGTGAGCTCAACACTTTGCCTTCTCCGTAGTGAAGGAGAACCTTAGCCTTTGGAGCTCTGGCCCTGTGCTTGGAGAGATGCTTTCCCAAGGATTGCTCTATCAAAACTGTGGCTTTCTCAGCCACACTGCACACTATTATCACCAAGTTTCAACCCACTTCTTTTTTATTTATCCTCATAGCACCTCTTAGGCCTTTAATCCTTCCACTTCAGGCCTGCATTTTAAGACTGCTTTTCCCATCAGGAAGAAAAGATGTCCATAAACCCTTTGCTCTCCATCTCACCCTCTTCTCAGAAGCTCTTTTCTCTGCAGCTCTACAGTGACGCTTACTTTCAGGCCCTGATAGCTGTACACCACACGCCCTGTATTTATCACCACACCTTGAATACCTGGTCTGGTGTCTTTGGCTGATGTCCAACATGGCTTCTCAGTCACCCTCCTGCCTCAGGTGCATCCTGAGGGTGCCAGCCTTCATGAGCACCTCCACCCTGACTCCCTCCTGGGTGGCCTGGGAGCCTTGATTGTCCCTTAAGACCAACAGTGGTTCAGAGGCCCAAGCATTCCTGTCTTTTTTAATGAACATATTCCACAAGATGCCATGGACAGTTGTGTAAGTTATGTGTTGCCAGAAGTCTCTGGTCCAGGATGCAAGTGGCTTGTGAAGTTAAGGTTGTCTGTTTTAAGTTAAGGGTTAAGTTAAGGTTTTCTAAGGTTCTATGTGGGCAACACATTAGTGTCTGGGACCCCTTGTTGGGGTGGGGTTGGGAATATGACAGTACCAGTAGACCCGACAGGATTCACGGATCTGAGGACCTCGCCATTGCCCAGCACCCCCTGAGAGGCTCCTAGGAAACTCACCCAGTGGACATCTGCCTGGAGTTCTGTGGCAGGCTGGGATCCGGTCCAAGCTTTCGCTCTGCTCTGTCCTCTACTGTTCAGTGACGACACTCAGGATGAAAACCAGGCACAGAAAGGACATGGCGACTGCCAGCTGGGCTTCTTGCTCCCCCTGGGCTTCCAGGGCTTTGGGGAGCTGGCAGGCTGCGGTGCCGGGAAAACACATTGTTTGGGGGCGTTGCGGATACAGTACAGGATATTTTTAGCAGATTGTTCTGACTTAGTGAAAAACCTGAAAGATAGTGTTGATGAGCCCCTTGTTTTAGCTCCGCAGATGGCTGGGCTATAATTAGACGCTTGTTTCTGGGCGACTCTACAGTTCTGTAAGAAGACACCTTGCGGGGTGCAGAGTGCATGGCGGGAGGGCACCTTCGTGGTTTAATTTGGGGCTCAATTTTTTACTCTTTACTCTCAAGCATTAACTGTGTTTATGACAAAAAAAAAAAAAAAGTAAGTGATTCAGGGGTTTCTCTAGCTAATCTCAGCCTGGAGAGGTCAGAGGTTGGCCCCTTTGTTTTCTGACTTGGTGACAAGCTGCCAGCCACCCTCCTCCTCAAAGATGCTTCCGGGGCCTGCTGCCAAACCAGGCTCTCTGTGCTTGCCTGCTCTGCCCTTTCTTTTCCAATAGGGCTTTCATTTGTGCTTACCTGCGAGACACTGGGCCTGTCCCCTCTCTTGCTCTTCCCTCTTCATAGGGAAGGGGCTCTGGCTTTTCTATTCATAATTGTTCTGGTGCTTAAAATGGGGATACATCCTTTAGTCATCAGCTCTCTCTCTTGTTCCCTGACCCAGGGGCTGCCTGAAACAGGACCAGTGTTGGGTCTGTCTCTGTGAGTCCATTTCCTCATCCAAGAGAGAATTAGTCAAGTATGCTCTGTGCACAAAGCATGAGACAGGGACGATGCAGACGAGATGGGAGAGAAGATGGGCCAGATGAAGCAGAAGCCGGGAGCCAGCCACTCTTCTCTTATGATTGGGATGGGGCTACGGATACAGTCCGAGGCAGGAGTGTCCACTTACTACCACAAGCTGACCCTCAAGGCCCTGCCTTCAGAGACTACTCATATAAGGCAGAGATACGCTGAGCTGTTTCCTGTCACCGTCACAAATGTCCAAGGTGACAAATTTATCAAGAGCATAGGCTTCTTAGCTTGTGGGTTTGGCTCTGTGTGTCACTGAGGGGTGTGTGGTAGAGCAAACACTTCACCTCACTGGGGGAGTAAAAGAAAATGAGGGTCCAATAGTCCTCACAATTCCAATGACTCTGAAGGCTTCTCTTGGTTTCACCTCATAAATACTCCATAATCTCCCATAGCACCAATGGGGCAGAGCATTTACCTTACTGATCTTCAGGGGATGCATAACGTCTCAACACCATTAAGAAACGAGGGCGTGCCACTTGCAAGTTTGGCTTGTGTTTTAGCTTGTTATTTTTTTTTTCTTGCTGTGATATTAACACCACAACCAAAAGCAACTTAGGGGAGGAAAAGGCCTGTTTCTGCTTTCGTCTTACAGTTCAGGTTCCAGGGGAGGTCAATTCAGGAATCTGGAGGCAGGACCTGAAGCAGAGACCATGGAGGAATACTGGCTACTGGCTTGTCTGTGGCTTGCTCACCTTGCTTCCTTACAAAACCCAAGACCAACTTCCCAGGGGTGGCACTGCCCACAGAGGGCAAGGCCATCCTATATCAATCATTATCCTAGAAAATGCCCCGCATGCTTGTCTACAGGCCAGTCTGATGGATGCATTTTCTCAGTTGAGGTTCCTCTTCCCAAGTGGCTGTTGCTTGCATAAGTTGACAAAACAATAACAACAACAAAAACCCACAAAAGAAAGACAAAAACCGACCAACAAACAACAAAAAAAGACAAAAGCAAAACAAAACAAAAAACAAATCACACACACACACACACACACACGCACACGCAACCCCAAAAACTAACCAGGAGGGATTGTAAGGGTGTCATGCTGTATCCTATGTCTATACTGTTGTCAGCTCTCTGTCTGGTCACTCACTCTGAGAGAAGCCAAATTAACAGCAGTCGTTTGGATGCCCATGGGGTGAGGAGCTGCCTCCCTCCTATAGCCACGGGTATGGCTTGAAGGCAAGACCTCGCACACAACAGTTTCCATGGACCACTGTCCCTGTCACCACCAGCCTGATGATCGCCAGGACAGTCTGATGGCCAATCAGTCAGAACTGCTAGCTGAACTGTTCCCAGTCCCCTTCCCCCACCGCTGAGGCTGAGTGAGCTTTCAAAGTTGTCAAACTTTCAGTTGACAGATAACAGACACGCCATACAATCTGGATTCTGCCATTACCTGAGTCAGGGCTGGGGGCTCAGCCACCCTCCCAGAAATCTGTTGTCCCTCTGCCTCTCATCTCTTTGGCACCATTTCGTCCTTTCTTTGCAGGCTAGTTTTCAGCCCTTAGCAACAGAGATCTCCATGTGGCTAGCATCCACCAAGATGAGGAGCAACCAAAGCCACAGGAATCACAGAAGCTGGGGAGTCTCAGAGCTCTGCCCTCTGCCTAAGACAGAAGCATGGTCTTGTTGATACTTACCACAATGGCTATGCCTGGTTCCTAAGAGAGGCAGGACCCTCTCTGTCCTCTCACAAAGTCATGCCCTAACTTACTTCTCCAAACCACTAAGGCCCATTTCTCCCTTGGTACCCCAGCACTTGGGGACTGGTGTTCCTGAAGGTTTTCCCCAATCAGTCAATGCAGTTGTTGAAGCTACATGAGTTCAGGGCCTCTGCCTCCAAGGAGCCCATGGGGTAGAGTGCTTCCACTGGCTACGTACCAGTTCCTCAGGTCTCCTGTGTCCCCCAGCAGGTAGGTGCTACCCACTCCTGTGGCACACCCCATTCTTCCACACTGCAGCAAGTGGGGAAAGCTTTCTTTCCCTTTGTACTTTAGAAAAGTGTGCCACACACAGAGTGTACATCCCTAGTCATTTAGACTTAGTGTGACATAGCTGTTCTTTGCTTGTCTCTCATTCCATAAAGCTCTTTCCCCCATGGGAAGCCCCCCAAACTAACTAGGAGGGATTGTAAGGGTGCCACTCTGTATCTAATATCTAATATCTATACTGTTGTCAGCTTCTACCTCTTTCTGGTCACTCACAGAGTGAGAAATAAAAATGTTGATCAGTGGAGACAGTTTGGTTGGTAAAGTTCCTGTCACACAAGCATGGGGATCTGAGTTCAGATCCCTGGCATCACATAAAAACTGGGCACAGTAGTGTAGGTCTGTAGGCCCAGTGCTGAAGAGGTGGAGTCAGGCAGACCTCTGGAGCTCAGGGACAAGCTAGCCTACTTGATTAATGTGATCCCAGATCACTGAGAGACGCTGAGAATCTAGCTCACTGTGGAACACTGGCTAGCATGTCTGCCTACAGTTCAACCTCCAGCACCACAAAACAAACAAAATAACCCTTAACTTCCTGGGCAAAGGAGATGGGTTAGTAGGCAAAGCATTTGTCATACAATATGAGGTCTGTAGTCTCCAACATCAACATGAATGTTGGGTGAGCATGATGGCATGTCTGTAATCCCAGTTAGAATGTCTAGCCTTGACATATACACGCACACATATACATGTCCACACATGGGAACATACATGCCCTCTCCATACAAGAAAGTAAAAAGAAAAAAAAAAACCAAGGTAGTTCTTGAGGAAGACACCTGACATTGACTTTTGACCTATACATACCTACATATGCATCCACACACGTATGTGCCTACATATTGAGATATATAAGTACAACACACACACACACATGACATAGACATTAAAAGAAAATTGAGAGCGATAGAGGATGTCATGTGATGATGACCTAGGGCCTTCGTGTGCATGAGTAGCCTTGTTCAAACATGTACAGAGCCCTCTGTAGGGAGCAGAGGAAGCCCTGAATGAGTGCACGTGTACTGTTGACATTGGCATGGCCATCTCAAGGACTCCATAGCCTCAGACCCACAAGGAATGGTAAAGCCTTCTCCCCAGAGTGAGCCTCAGAGGGAACTAGCAAAGCCTTCCTTATAGATCCCAGCGTGAATGTTGACATATGTGCAGGAAATGTTCAGCATCACTTTCTCCGTGCTGGGATCTTTATGACCTTAAGACTGATTGGGCAGAGACTGCCCCTACTGATATTAGCTAATTCTGTTTCCTTGATCCAGCTATATGCCATAAACCCTGCCTCCTTGTTAGCTACAGGCACTAACTCCACCTCTCTGTTCAACTCTATAATAAACACACTAAACCAGGGTGCTGTAGTTTCTCCTGCAGAGATCTCAGCCCATCAGATGCCAGCTTTCTGTCCATGTGTCTGTCTCTTTGTCTGGCCCAGTCCTGAAGCTGCACTGGAGGTGGCCTCCTACACACACACACACACACACACACACACACACACACACACACGCTTACTTTTAAATAGTTATTTCCGAAACCATAGGAATATATTGCTGTGTTTACAGCCCATAAGATGAAGGGCTGGGCTGCCTCTCTCTTAGCAGCTATTTGAAGTCATGGTTCCTCCTCCTATCTGTTTTCTATCATCTCTGGTTAAATTCACAGTCAGTGAGTGATACATGCCCAAGATGTAGTGTCATGCTCACTGCATAGCTGGTGCTGCGCGTGGCCTCTTTCCCACAGTCGCTACCCCTCTCCACAGGGCCATTCACTTAGCACTGACTGTCCCAGCGCTCACTTCCCTAAGGATCTATTCCCTGTCAACACCTGTCAGTTGTTCAGACTGACATGGAGCGTCCCTGTAGGCTTCCCTCTTGGCCTCTCACTTCCTGTTCTGTTGGGGCTTCTCTGTCCTCTCTGTCCTCTGTCCTGTGTGTTTCCTGCTGCCTGCACCCTAGGCTCCCCTTTTTACGAGTTTACTGTTTTTATGGGCAAGTCTTCCCACTTCTCCAGAGAGATTTTAAAGTCACCTAGAAATAGGGGAAGGTAATCATAGTAAAGTAAACTGTCAGTCTGAAAGACAAATATTGCATTTTCTCTTGTTGGGGGTTTCTAGACTTTGAAGATGCACAAGTTCCTGTGTGTACAGATGAAAGGAAGGCAGAAGTGAAACTGTCTAGGGGGATGAAGGTAGTGTGGGAGGGGTGGGGAGTGAGAAAGGAAGGGAAGTGATGCAAAGGGTTATGCTAATGAGCATTATATGTGTATATCATATATCATATATTATATAGTATATATTATACATTCTATTGTCATATGTATCATCATATATTATATCATGTATTACATATCATAACCATACATCATATATTATATCATATATTGTATATCATATACTATATACTGTACATCACATATATCATATATTATCAATCATATATCGTATCATATCATATATCACATATCACACATCATATATCATATATTATATATACTTTCATGTAAACGGCCTTGTGTGATAGTATGATGAAAGAAACAATTTTATACCTCTTTACACTTGGATAAAGTAATCAGTCTGGTCATACAAACTTAAGTTGAAGACTATTTCTCACCAATATTCCAAAGGCTTTGGGCCACTGCTTCTGCCTCTGCTGCTGTCCTTGTGAAGTCTAATGCCAGTCTTGATGCTCAGCCCTTCCCTGTGCTGTCCCAGCCCCCTCTGTCAACGTGTGTGATTTCCTCCTGATAGGCCTGCTGTGGCATTGATTCTTAAGCTCTTCCCATCACTCAGTTGCTAACTTCCTTGTATTCTTTCTCTGTCTCCCCTTTGTTTTTGTTGCTCTTCCCTTTCATGACCCTACTTAGTAGAACTTCAAACAACCAATTGACCTTGCATCTGTCTTTTATCTCTCACTGCCCATCTCTTTGTCTTTTCTCTAAGCATGTCCATGCCCCTGACTCTGTTTGCCTGTCCCCTTGCTCTGATTTACTCACACCTTCCTCTCCCCTCCCTCTTGCCTCTGGAGTGTATGTATGATCATGGCTTCACTCTCAATCTGACTCTGGCTGCCTTCTAACTCCTATGAGCCTTTGCGGCTTTCAACAGCAGTCTGTTTTTGCTCCTTGTTGGCAACTCTGTTGCCTGCCCTAGCATCCCAGGACATACTGCTCCAGGGTTCCCTGGATATTTGTTGGCAGAGCAGTGGCTTTAGATCACTGCCCAAAGCAGAGTTATCTGTAGGGTGATCTTTATATGTAAATGGTTTCAAATCTTTCATCTGGGGGACATGGGGATCCAAGGCTGTTGACTTTCTGGAGGCTCAGTGAGGGAAGGGCTTAGGGGGCTCTTCCTGATGTGTTTGACGCCTTTCCCTTTATGTCTCAATCTCCTTTGCTACTCAGACTCCTCTCACACTGGTCTCCTGTTATTCCTGAGGCCTTTGGGCTCAGATGCACCCTTCCTCAACTCCTCCACAGGCTTTTCTGTGGAGGGCAATGGAGAGACTTGGGAACTTCACAGAGTGTGGGCCAGCCTGGCTGCTCCCCTCCCCTCCTCTGCCATATCCTTCTATAAGGCCATCTGCCCATAACTATTTCTAGAGTCGTATGAGGGAATGGACCCTCAGTCTCTCTGCCTGCCCTCGGCTTTGCCCTCTACCACTATACTCACACCTCAGTCAGAGTCCCCATGCCCCAGGACTGCCGTGAGAACTAGTGAGTTCTTTACAGCACCATATTCTCACAGTGGATTCACCAACACACCCATCTGACTAGCTCTGGACCCCGCTTCAGGCTCCACTTTGCCAACATAGGCCAAGGAAGAGGGGCAGTGCCCGGTGATGATGTGCCAAACCAAGGCTGTGTGCATAGCCATAGAAATCCCCACACTCTTGAGCCCCTGCCAGTCACATGTGACCCAGCTGCCAGCCAAGTGTTGGTGCTAGGGCATGGATGTCATCTCCCCAAACTTTGCTCCATTGTCCCTCCACACCAACAGTGAGAAAGGCCCTCCCCCAATTCAAACCAGCAATCATGATGGCATGAGACAGCAGTGGAGAACTGTATGGTTGCTGAAAGGCAATCTGCCACTTGCTGTCTAGCCAGCAACGTTCCCAGTTACTTTTATCTACCTCTGAAACAATGTCTGTCTTTGGCAGAAGCAAGTACTGGTGTGATACTGATATGGGTGTGCACCGATCCAGGGTAGTTTCTGGGCCCAGGCTATTAGGGTCGACTTTGGAAGAAGGAATCTCTCCTCTGTTGCTTCAGGTTCCCAATGAGGCAGCACAGGTGATCATGACCCTGTGTCACTGTGGAGACTAAGCCTGCTACTGTGATCCAGGTTCAGCTGCCTTCTGCTTCTGCGGAGGGCTCTCTTGACATGAAGCCTTGCCCTTACCCTGAAGCCTCAGATGCCTGGAGACCAGGTCAATCCCAGACAATATTATCGGATGGTAGACTCAGCCATTTCCCACAGCTGTGTTGCTTGTAGATTATATGGAGGGGTATTGTAGTCATACAGCTGGATATCAGGGAAACCAGTAAGCCTGGGCATCTTGCGTGCTAATCGGGGCGTTATCCAGTGCTTACTTAGAAACATAGACATTTAGCTCTAAGTCGGATGGTGGAAAAGACGTGCTACTCACAAGTTCTTCTTGCCCCCAGAGCATCAAAGACTTGAGCTCCTTTTTTTTTCCAAGGGAAAGAGGAGAGAGGTGTGGATGCTGAGGGACCTAGAGGGCCTGACACTACTGAGACCCTGCCAGGGAAGAAGGGATACAGGTAATTGGTGACACTTGAGCTCCAGACACATTCAGAAGTCTCTTCTGAACAGTTTGAATTGACAGCTGCTGGGTGCATCACCAGTCCCCAGCACAGATTGCCCTGCTGGTCACTGCCCCTGGGGATTACCACCATCCAGGGACATCAACAATGCCTGGGGAAGTGCTCACTACTAGGGCACATGAAAAAAATAGCAGTCAATCACAAGAGTGTTCAGAATTCTGGCTGCATGGCCTCGATGTCTCAGTTCTGCCTGGTGGGACGCTGGGTGTGCTGTGATTTGCTCCCCAGAGCCAGCAGCCTCCCAGATCCAAATATGAGGAGGAGTGGGCCAGTCCTAGCCAGCCGAGCCCAAAGGTGGGATGGGGTGGCTGTGGCTTTTCAAAGGCGCAATCCTGACTGTTTAAAGAACGGGAAGCCCACCTCGTGCTTGGATTGAATCATTGCAACAGAACAAAGGGCAAGGCAATGGGGTGCTCTGCTACCACCCACCCCAGTGCCCTACCCCACCCCACCCCTTCTCCTGGAGCCTCCTTCTGGGAGGGCTTGTAAACAATGGGCTTGCTTCTCAAGGCTCAGTCATGTTTTGCTTTGGGTATAAAATGTCCCTCAGAGGCTTGTGTGTTCAAACACTTGATCTCCACCTGGTGGTGCTGTTCTGGAAGGTTGTAGACGTCTGAGACGTGTGTCTGTGCAAGCAGAGATGGAACGTTGGAGGGTCCTCGGAGCCTTTGTTTCTGGTTCCAGTCTGGAACTCTCTGCTTTCTGGTCTGCTAAGATAGGAGGAGCCCCTATCACATGATTTGGTTTCCATGATGATAGAAGAAACCACTTGCTTCAGGGCAGCCAGGAAGCAAAAGAGAAAGGATCTGAGATCCCTATGTGCCATTCAAAGGCATGTCTCCAAAGATCGGCCCCCCGCCCCCTCCCGCCGGGCCATCCTTCCTAAAGGTTTCGCCACCTGCCAGTGTGCTCAGGGTTCGGGGCCCATATACTACCCTTCCACAGCAGCTACCCAACTTGCTGGGCTGAACAGGATCTTATTAATCTATCTTTTTGCGTTTTTTTTTCTTCTTATTGTGATTAGAGTAAGCATATTTTTAAAAGTGCTGAGGAATTTTCCTTCTGAGCAAGGATTCCTATCTACTGTCCATTTTCTAACTCCACGGTTGGATTTCTGTCTTATCGATCCGTAGCGATGACACCAGCTACAAGGATTTTTATGCAGAAGACACTGTTGTCTTTGACAGACACACATGTATCTTGCTATTCCCAATCCTGCATGGTGAGTCCATCTTCAGGAGGTAGGTAGCATGTTGGGTTTCTATTTTTATTTTTATTTATTTATTTATTTATTTATTTACTTTAGCTTGTTTTCCCTTTTCACAACTTGCCTTTTAACTTTAATCAGAACACTTTCTGCCATGCAATAATAGCTGGCTTTTGCCTGATAGAAGAAATCAATGATGCTATTTATGGCTTTGAGATCACATAATAAAAAGCTCCAATGTTATACATTTAAAAAATTTGCTTCCATTACTTTATGGTCCATATCTTTTTCCATTAGGCCTTTGATCTATGGGGGGTCTCTTTGGGATTTATCTTGGCTTATAAGAGGCTCATTTGTATTTTCTCCAATGGTGGGCCAGTTGATCAGCACTGCATTGCCTTTCTGTGCCAGGCAATCCCTATTCTTTCCTGACATATCCCCCACAACATCTGTTGTGAGTCCCTATCTGACCAGCTGCTGGAGGGGCCGGGCCAGGAGACACCCTGCCTAGCCCCAGCCACCCTCTCCCAGCTCTAGGCAGAACATTTCATTTTTTCACCTACAAATAGGGTGCCATGGTGTCAGTCCTTGACATTAGCAGAGCCCTTGACACCCACAGCAGTCTTCAAATCAGTGGGCACCATTTGTGGCCAGTCACACCCATTCACACCCATCTCCTATTTTCTAGGTATAGCCAGCCTCCATTTCCCCAATCACAGGTACAGAGGGGGAACTACACTTGTACGGAACAGCCTCCCATGTAATGGAGCTGTTTAAGCTCAGATGTTGTGTCATTTAGAGATCATGTAAACCGTGCTGTAGAATGTGTCAGGGTTCTATGAAAATACAATGCTGTTTCCCAGAAGAAACGCATGCCTCTGCGGGTTCAGGTATCTGGGGTCCTGGATACTGTCCTCCTCGATGGTTCATAAATTTAGTCCTTGAAATTTTTTTTTTTTAATGTCATTTCCTGCCACAGATCTGAGCACATCCTGTTCCTCTGAGGATGTGGGGTAAAGTGCACAGCTAAGGCCTGAAAGGTGAGCCCCACGTGGGGTGGCCAGCAGATAGAAGGTTCCCTACCAACACTCTCTCTAAGCCATGCCCGTTTGTGCAGCCACAGCAGGTTTCCAGCACAGTGCCCATCCTGTCTACAGGGGCAAGCAGGGCCCTGGAGGGCAGGGCCCAGACTGTGCCTCAGGTGTCTGAACATTCCCTTCTGTGGCCCCAGCCATGGCTCTCATGTTAGAAGGTCAGGAAGTGGTTGTCTCTTGCAGGGCTGTCTTAAATTATTTCAGCTGCACCGAGGTATTTCAAAGTCAGACCAAATAAACATTTGCATCTAAAAAAGGAGAAACAGGGTCATTTGAAATGGAGAAGAAAGGCTTTCCCATGTCCTGTGTCCGGAGGGTGTGGCCACACTTTCCAGAGAAGTGGGTTTACTCTTTATACTTGAGCCAGGGCAAGTAGCTCAGCTGCTGTTCCTGGGGGAAAGGGTCTGCTTTTAAGTAAAAGTCGAGGCGATCTGTGTTTCCTTACCCTGTCTGCTCCAGAGCCACCCAGGGCCTCTCTGCTGTTGGGATAGCATCTTTTGAGTCTTGTCCACTTTCCATGAGAAAACAACTGCATCCAAAGTGATGCTATCAAGTCACGGAGGGAGAATAGCGTTCCTCAAGCAGAAAGAACCCCACAGCATCCTCCACGTGGGCTCTGCTGTTGTGTGAATGCAGGCAACTCCCATAGGCTCATGTTTGAACAACTGGTCCTCAGCTGTGGGCACTCTCTTAGAACATGGTGGAACCTTTAGGGACATGCATTCAAGTTTCACAGCCTGGCCTGGCTCCCTGTCTGCAAAAACAATGTGACCAGTCACCTGAGACTCCAGTTGCCACACCTTCCTGATGACTGCGTCCCTCCAACTTTAAGCCAGAATAAATCTTCTCTTAAGCAGCTTTTTGCCAGATATTTGATCACAAGGAAAGAAACTTGCACAGTCTGTACAGCCCCATTTCCTTCTCTCCTGATGCTTCCTAGTGACTCTGTGAAGACGGTTGGCCCGGTTCCCAAGAAGCACGAGCCATACTTTCTGAGTCAGGACTGGCATGCAGGGTGGGTATATGCTCTTTCCTTATGTCTTCTTGCCTTAACTCTCCTCAATGAAATGGAGCCCAAAGAGAACAACAGCTGGTGCACCTTCTGCATGATGTCCTCTTTGTGTTTATGCCCAGTTCCTCTGCTGTAACTATTGTAACACTTCTCACACAGACTTAAGATGATTGCACACAGGTAGGACTTCTTTTAGTTTTTTTATACTTATCTACTTATTTATTTGTGTGTGTGTGTGTGTGTGTGTGTGTGTGTGTGTGTGTGACAAAGGTAGGGGGCAGAGTGAGACATGAGCATGCTATGGCATGCGTGTGGAAGTCAAAGGACAACTTGCAAGAGTTGATCCTGTCCCTCCATCATGTGGATCCTGGGGACTAAATTCAGGTCGTCCGACTCAGTGGCAAGTGCCATTATCCACTGAACCATTTGGCTGTCTGTCTGACCTTCCCCCATTTGAGACAGGTCTGACCTCAAACTCAGGTACATATGCTACCCAGCCAACTCCTCTGTCTCCTTTCTAGTCAGTAGAAAAATCCTTAGGCACCGTGGAGACTTAGGAGACTTGACCCTTACAACAATAACAGGAGGATGTCATGAAGGAGCAGGGCAGGTGAGGCAGCAGAGCCAAGGGCTCAGCTCTTAGAACTCTGGAGTCCCAGAGGAGAGGGAATGGGTCATGAGATATAGACAAGACCTTCCAAGTGGCTTAGAGGGTGTCCTATTTGCTCTCAGTGTAGGGTCAATAGCCACACTGACAGAGACCTCCAGAGCCAACACTGGTCCCACCCAAGTCACTGTCAGGTCCATATCAGCCAAAAATGAGAGGCAAGGTGCTGAAGATCAGAGGGTTCGGTGATGCTGCTCTTCACCCTCACACATCCTTCCTTGTCCCATAACCCTAAGTGGCCAGTGGCCCAGAGGCCCTCAAACAGCACAGGCCACAAGAGAGGCTCACCAGTTCTCAAGAACTGCCCCATACAGCAGGAGCCATCAGTCAGACCCAGCAGCTCCTAACATGCTATGCTCAGGAACCCTTTGCTCTATTTGAACAGTAAATTTCTCAAAGGCTTGTCCCTGGAGTGGCCCTGATGGGAGATAGTGGGGCCTAGTGGGATATCTTCAGGTTATTGGGTGTCTTCATCTCAGACCCTTCCTCTCCTCTTATTTGCATCCTGGCTGTGGAGGGAGTGGCTCTGGTCTGCTGTAACTACGGTGGCACTCCTCACACAGACTTAAGATGATTGCACACAGGCAGGACTTCTTTCAGCTTTTTATACTTATCTACTTACTTATTTATTTGTGTGTGTGTGTGTGTGTGTGTGTGTGTGAGAGAGACAAAGGTAGGGGACAGAGTGAGACATGAACATGCTAAATGATGTGTTTCCCACCTTAGCTGTGCTGGGTAGTTAATGACAACTTGACACAAATCAGAGTCGTCTGGGAATAGGGAACCTCAGTTGAGAAAATTTCCCCAATCAGATTGCCTGTAGGTAAGTCTGGGTGGCATTTTATTGATGGATTACTGGTGTGGGAGGGTCCAGATCACTGTGGGTGGTGCCGTTCTAGGGCTGGTGGTCCTGGGTGCTATAAGAAAGCAGGCTGAGGGCTGGTGAGATGGCTCAGCGGTTAAGAACACTGACTGTTCTTCCAAAGGTCCTGAGTTCAAATCCCAGCAACTACATGGTGGCTCACAACCATCCATAATGATATCTGACACCCTCTTCTGGTGTGTCTGAAGACAGCAACAGTGTACTTACATATAATAATAAATAAATCTTAAAAAAAAAAAAAAAGAAAGAAAGCAGGCTGAGAAAGCCCTGTGAAGCAAGCCAGTAAGCACCTTCCTCCATGGCCTCTGCATCAGCTCCTGCCTTGGGGTCTCAGTGACTTCTCTTCCTGATGGACTGCCTGTGAGTTGAAGTAAACCCTTTCCTTGCCATGTTGTTTTTGGTGTTGAAGTTTGTCACAGCAACAGAAAGCTAACTAGGACAAAGGTCCAAAAGCAATAGGATTAACTAGAGATGAAAACCTCTGAAGCCATGAGCTAATATTAACCTGTTCTCTCTTCAAAAACAAGTAAGTAAGCAAGCAAGCAAGCAAGCAAGCAAACAAACAAGCAAACATCCCACAAAACTGTATTATAAAAAGCATGAAAATAAAGAAAAATATCACACACCAAAATTAACAAGACCCAAGGTCTACAGAGCTCAATGAACATCTATACAGTTATAACTGGCATTTAAAATGGAAATTATGAAGCTTCACATTAAGATGTACAATTTCACTATCCACTGTATTTTATACTTGTATCTACCACCTGAACTGCACTCCCCCCTCCCAAATGTATGACAGAATTAGAACTAGAGGAACAATTAGCTTCCTAGGCTCTTTTTCTTCTTCTTTGTGTTCATGATTCGTGGTTGTGTGTGTATAGGTGTATGCATGTGTGTGTGTGTGTGTGTGTGTGTGTGTGTGTAGGGGGTTGAGTATGTGTAGAGGCCAGAGGTAGACATCAAGTATCTTCCTTAATCTCTCTCCACCTTATTTGTAAGACAGGTCTCTCTCTGAACCTGGAGCTCACTGCCTCACTAGGCTGCTTGGCCAGCAAGCTTCAAGAATTGTCCTTCCATTCCCATGTGCTGGGACCATAGGTGCTCATTGCTGTACCTACCCAAGGGTGCTAGGAATCCAAATTCAAATTTTATAAGCATCTTACCAACTGAGCCATCTCCTTGAGCCTAACCCTTTCTTCCTATAAGTTAGTGTCTTAGATATTTGATGTAGTTATGGAAACTGACTGATACAGAAAACTGGGAAAGCTGACCAGTCCATTTTCTTAGGAATGATGGGTGATCCTAGAGCGCTTTATTTAAACCTTTTAACGTTTACTATGGTAGATGCTCAAATGAATAAAAAAAAAAAAAAACAAGAAAAGACCATAATATCCATCTGTTTTTAAATAGTAGTAACAATGACATTAATTAAAATATTATTTATGGAAATAGCTGTTTGTAATAAAAAGAGTGACAATGTTTTATATTTTTGAAGAGCTCTCCAATGTCTGGCTTAGCAGACAGCTGGATTTCCATATCTGAATTTGCCATCAAGCTGTTGTGATATTACACATCATGCAGGCTTTGGAGAGCTCCTCTTGACACCCATGAAAAAAAAAAAGTCTTTTATTCCTACTGAATCATTTCAACTTTTTAGATGCCCTTGAAGGAGATTCAGTAATCCATGGGGTGGACTTTGGGAGACACTGTTCAGGTGCTCACAAATGGGATGAGAAAATCAAGACTCCACACACAGAAGGAACTCAGCATAGGGAAGGAGAAACAGAATCCAGGGGAACACAAGGTAATGAAAGAACTAGAAGATGATGTCAGTGAAAGTGTAATTAATCCACAAGAAGCCCATGGGCTCTAAGCGTCAGTGATAATCAGACACAACAAATAAAAATCAATACTTTCCTTGTGTACCAAGTAGGAGATGACATTCACAATGCCAACAAAAATCAGAAACAGTTAAAGACCTAATCAAAAATTTCAGAGGCTTAGGCAAGGAAAGAAAATTAATTTTATTTAAAGATATAAATTGAAAGATGTATTGCTTCCTAATAATATCTGAATATGATTGTAGATACGTGAGTTTCTTAGCATACAGCCCTCTGCATTATATTGTATTGAGCTGGATTTCTGTAAGATTGTAACTAGGAGCCAGCCAGTAAGGGTGCTCAGAGGGCAAAGGTACTTGCTATCAAGCTCAGACCTGACTCCTGGCACTTACATGGTGGAAGGAAAGAATTAATTCCTACAAGTTGTCCTCTGACCGACACGAATGCTACAGCACCTTTCCTGGCATACATGAAGTAAACAAGCAAATGTAAAACGAAAAGGTTTTCCAAGAGTGTGACTAATATGTATTATAGGATGAAAGCTGCCTCCAAACAAAACAAAGGAATAGATCATCTCAGCAAGAACATACTTAGAGCACATAGTATATTCAGAGGTTAACACCCTTTTGTATAAAAAAAAGAAATCCTGGAAGGTCAGGTGAAGAAGACAAGGAGTCTTCACACACAGCAGTGTCACATATGCCAAAGTCAGAAATGGTGGCTCACATGGAAAATTGCCAGCCTCCAGTTTTGTCATGGTAAGGTCCTGTTCTTGCATCAAAGAAACCTGGTAGCAGAGAGGTTAGAACCAATAAGGTTTTTCTCAGGTTCTTTGAACCAGAACCAATAGGACGGACGACACACACACACACACACACACACACACACACACACACACACTCCCAACTTAATGGTGGTTGGATTTACAGTTTTCGGACTTTATCATGGTGCCAAAGTGACACTCATTTAGTCAAAGCCATACCTTGACATTTCAGCAGGATTCTGTCAGGACCCCAGCTCTGGAATGTGCTCCCTACGGTTAAGGTGGGTCTTCGCTCCCCTATAAACACAATCTAGAAATTCCCCCATCGATAAGCCCAGAGGTTTGTTTCCTATCTGATTCTAGATTCATTAAGTTGACAATTAAAACATCACACTGGTTAGATGAGTCGAAGTCACTTTATTTTAAAATTTTTCAATTTACAGTGGTTTTATTGAGGTACGATGTTATTGTTATCCATGAAACATCTTCTTTAGAAGATAAAGAATTCTCTTTCTCATTTGGTTTTTTGTTTTGTTTTGGTTTGGTTTTCTAGACAAGGTTTCTCTGTATAGCTCTGGCTGTCCTGGAACTCACTCTGTAGACCAGGCTGGCCTCGAACTCAGAAATCCGCTTGCCTCTGCCTCCCAAGTGCTGGGATTAAAGGCGTGCGCCACCACTGCCCGGCTCTCATTTGTTTTTACACATTTTACTGACTATTGTGTGTGTATGATCTGTGTCTGTATGTGAGTGGGGTTAGATCTCTCATTATTTCTACTGTGGCTTTCAGGGATTGAACTCAGGCCATTAGGCTTGCTCAGGAGTGCTTGAGCTACTGAGCCATGTTTGATGATAGAAACCACAAACTGAGATGGAATCTTTGAGGATAATAGAGAAGTCTTGGTTCTTCAGCCCTCCCATAGGGTCCTAGGCAGTATGGAGCCACCACACACCCACTCTAGGCCTCTGTCGCCACCAGACTTGGTACCATAGCTGGACAAATGTCACTCTTTGTTCTGCTTCCAATTATGACATCCAGAACTTATGGGGGTAGGTGTGTCTCAGCCCAAAGGTCACCTTGCTGGTTTCCTAGGTCAGTGTGGGTCTCTGCCCTTGGCTCTTCTCTATCCCTGACCTGAGGGGGAACCATGGGTCCTGGCTTGTGGATAGGGTCAAGTAGGGAGCAGGCTGGCTGCAGGATCCCCCACTGTTCTGTAAAAGCTTCAGGTGTGCACGGCTGCCACTTCTTCCTTATGTGTCTTAGAAAGGTGGCAGAAAACAGCACTCTTAGTGAGAAAACAATTCATGTAACATGTGCACAGAAAGGCCTAGTCTTTATCTTATGGTCTGGAACCAGATGGACTCCGATCCTGGCTGTCTTGCTTGTGTGAGCCAGGCATGCAATCCATGCTTGCAATGGCTCTGGCTCCTCCTTTGAAAAAATTTGGAGGACAGTAATGAACCTTTATGAGATATCTGAGGTTAAACCAAGGTGTGCCCAGACCTAGACCATGGCTTAGCATTTGGTAAATACTTAATTGCCTTCAGCTCTAGAACATTCTGCTCCAGTTTCTGTGAAGAGTGTGTTAACATGCATCCCTGTACTTGAGGACGGTCTTTTTGTGAGGGACAATTTGTGAAGTTCTTTGGCAAGCATTAACACACCTAGAGCGTCTGAGCCAGACAGAAGACATTCTCAGGTGTGATGTTAAGCAGCTAAGCCACCTCAACCAGCAGTAGAGTGTTCTCTGAGGACAGAGAAGGAGGCCACAGGACCCATGCTTCCCAGTGCTAGGCTGACATCATTTTCAGCCACCTTCTTCATTCTTGCACCATGGACCCTCAGTTCCCCAAGTTCATAGGTAACGACTAAATGGTCTTGTACAAAAATATCCAAGCCTGGGGGAGACTAGCTTGGAAGATGCGTGTGCAGAAAAGGGAAGACTACGTCTGGAGCCTTTAGGGACCCAGCTTGGGGCTGGAGTTCGGGAATCCTTAGCCTGGGGCTGATGTGCACTTCAGAGTTTCAAGGTTTCCTCCTTAGCTGGCAGCAGGCACTGGCGTGGCCTCCCGCCACCTCCTCTCCTTCCTTCTCTGGCTTCCCTCCCCCTCCTCCTTCCCTTAGCCTCACTTCACCCACTTCCTCAAACCTCTCGTGCGAGGGGCGTGGGGGCAGGGAGAGCGGGTGGTACCTACTCTGCTGGGAGGTCGCGTTTATTCTGGGTTCTGGTTGGGGAGGTGGGAGAGAAAATGGGTCACCACCGGCTGCGATACGGCTGAGGCTGGAGGACAGGGCTTCTGGCCGCTGCTCTCTCCCGTGCTTTGGAGATGGCGTCGGCGCGTGACAAGCAGGCATGGGTGGGAGGGGCCGCCCACAGCGGGAATCGGGGCTTGAGCAGCGGGGCGAGACTTCAGGACACCGGTGGCTGCCCACCTACTGTCCCTGACCCAGGCTGCAAGCCCGCAGATTAATCTCGGAGGTGTCTAATGTTTGGCTGCACTGTTCTAGGGACTGTTGCAGAGATGGATGTGCAAGATGCCCTAGTATCGTCCCCCTGACCCCTCTCTCCTGCCTGCCTGTTCTTCTGGCTTTCTCTGGGCAGCTCTCATTCTGGGTGCCATCTTCCTCCCTGCCCCCTGGTGTCAGCCATACGCTTCAGCACCCTAAAAAAAGGCTTCCTGGGCGGGGCGGGGTAAGTTATAGGGAGTCCCATTACCCATCCCCAGGCATGGCCACTCCTGAGGCTATTCCAGCTCGCACCCGTGACTGCATTTTGCCCTAAAAGTCCTGAGATGCATAGCTTAGAGCAAGAACTGGCCACCAAACCTAGGAACTACGGGTCTGGGCTAGCCCTTGCAGTACTCAACTTGCCCTTAGTACCCCATGTCGGACAGTGTTCCAGGCACTCTAAACTCTCCCGCCTGGGGCCTCTGTAGAAAGAGATAAGAAAGGCTCTCTCTGGTTATTTCCCTGCCCCCCTGGTTCCCTCACACAGTCTGCAGCTCTTGGTAACTAGCCTGCCACAGTCCTTCTTGCTGATAGTGGGAGGCTGGCCTTACTCAATGCTTTGCTTGGACTAAGTCTCTCTGAAAAGGGAGGTCCTGAGGGGCTTGGGCTTGGCCTAGTCTCCCTCCAGTACTGCCTGGTTCGAGAAGTTATTTCCTGGCCAAGTATGAAGTCTGTGTTTACTGCACTGTGGTACACATACACCCTTTTGTGTATTCAGCTCCAGCTACAGTTAGCGCTATGACACAGGCAACTGATTCTGTCCTCCAGCCATCCCCGCCCCCACCTTCGTCTGTATCTAGGTTGGTTGCCAGTGTGGCCCCATTGTTTGGCAAGCATTAGTTGTCTCTCAGGACTGCCTTTAGTTTGTGAGCTGTCCTCCTGTGTGTTCAGGCAGTGAGATACCCCAAGGGGGTAGGACAGGGAAGTGGGACAGGAAGAGGGTAGAGAGAGGAGATGGGTGAAAAGTGGCAGTTTTCAGTGTCTGGGGCTGAAGAGGCTCTGGGGAAGTAACAGGCTCAGCTCTGCTGAGCGACAGCCTACAGACAGACAGAACTGCTGGTGAGGGAGCTTTCCTGTCTCTGGAGAGGAAGGGTCCCTCCCTGCCATTCTCAGGGGCCTCTGAGGTCAGCTAAGCCTAGGTGCTACAGAATGGATGAAATCTTGACCCCCCCCCCCACATTAAGTCTAGAACTCTCAATCACCCTATTACATCCACCCACTGACCTCCACCATCATGACGTTTTTCTCCTTAAGAAAATGGCAAACAGGACAAAATCATATGACTTTTGAGTGTGGCCCGTAGAAAATCAGAACTCTCTGTTTCTGATCCCGCAGGCCTTTGAGGAGGGAGAACTTGGGCCCTGCCTCTGCCCACCCAGGATTCTTTCACCCCTGGGTTGAGCTGTGGCCAGTACTGCTGATTCTGCCCTTGGCGACCCACCGGCCGCGCCAGGCTCTGCCAGCTGGCTCCAAGGCTCTAGGATTTCAGACCAGTCATCAAACATAAATACCGAGCCCTGTGGGCCTCTTGAGCACCACTCCCAAGAAAAGCAAGGCAGGGGCCTTGCCAGTTCAGTTATGAGAAAGATAGCAATTTAGTTTAACTTTGTTGTGTTTGGCTTTTTAGTCTACTTATCACCTTCTAGAATCTTCCTTCCTCTCCCTAAACTCCAGCCGAGTTCTAAGGTTCAGAAGTTCTCAGGGAAACCAACACTGGGTATAAAGGCTTGGAAGACTTTTTATTTTATTTTATTTTTATTTTTTATGAAGCAACTCTCTTTAATGTCTGTTTATGGTCAGGAGCAGTCTGCAGCCTCCCATAGCAACGTCTGATTAAACAGTGCCCAAGCTATCCTGGGGCAATAGACAGATAATTGCCCTGCTTAATTTCCCCATTTGATGCATAATGAAGGCCTTGCTCATTTTGAATGTGTGGGAAAGAGACAACTTCAATATATTTGGACCTGCAGATGAATTTTTAGTATTGCTGTCCTGGCACACGGTACGGTGGCCCTGGTTATCTCTGTCATAGTTATTACACACGTTTGAAAACAGAACAAGCTGCTGGTGCCAAACAGCAGCAGAACAGGGGCGGAAGGGAGGCGTCTTTGTCTATCTTATGAAATACAATGCACACACATGGCAGAACATGTTTTCCCCCAAATAATAGGTGAAAGATCACTTGTTATCGGCAGTCTTGCCATTTCCTGTTGCCTTAGACCAGCTACAGGGTTTTCTCAAGCAAGAAGCAATTGTCTCTATCTGTCCCTCTTCTGTGTGATTGTTGGTCATAGAGAGCCAGCAACAAGGTCTGCTTGGACTTAGCTGTGTCCCTCTGGAGAGTTTACTTTGCTTTTCTGTGTCTTGTTTTATCTGTCAATGGATTGAAAGCTTATTCTCCTTTCTTTCCCCTCCACTCCTTTATTCTTTGTGTCATGTGTGCGCATGTTTGTGTGTGTACAGTCATGAATATTTGTGTGTGTAGTCATATCTATTTGTATGCGTTTATATGTGTGTGTGTGTACATGCGCATGTTTGTGTGAAAGCCTGCACACGTACGGCATTTGTGTGGAGGTCAGAGGGGAACCTCAGGTGTTGGTTCGAGTCTTCCACTTGTACGTACGCTGGGCCTACTGTCAGATGAGCCTCTGGAAATTCTCTCGTTTGTGTCTCCCATCTTTCTGTAGTCTGCTGGAGTTACAGATGTGTGTGCCCACCACCCAGGTTTACCTTGGTTCTGGGAATCTGCACTCAGATCCTCACCTTTGCCCAGTAAGGACCTTACCCACTGAGCCATCTCCTCAGGCTCCTTCCTCTTTTAATTCTTCCTTCGTTCTTTGATTCTGGAAATCGCTATTTCAAATATTACCAGAAGTGGAACAGGATGAAACCCTTTCGAGCTTCGCTGCCTGGCCAGAACGAGTCTTGTTTCATCTACACCTGCATTCACCCGTCTTGAGAAGCGAGTCCCCAGACATCTGTAGGTCTATCAGTAGATGGCCACTGTAGAACTACGGGATCCCGACAGTGGAGACTGATGATCTAACTCTCAAAGGGTTAGTTCTTCTGTCCATCTTGTCTAGGCATCGTGTGGAAGCAGCCAGCCCATCACTTGACTGGCAGACTGGCATTGAAGAGCCTTTCATAAGGCTTCCCTCACTGATCTGGCAATCAGGCAGGGTGGCTCAGTTCTCCACATGGCCTTTGCAGCAGGCTAGCTTGGGCTTGCTCCAACAGTGGCGGCATTCCAAGAGTTGCCAGCAGCAAGAGAAGGCAAGCCCCAGTATGCAAGGACTTTACAAGCCCCTGCTTGCATCATATTGGCTAACGCCTCATTAGCCAAAACAAGTCATGCAGCCAAACCCAGAATTCATGAAGGAGGGGATATGCAAATAACCTTGAAACAGGGAGTAATGCCTTGGAGGCCATTACTACAGCAATTGTACAACAAGAACGGATTTCTAAAGGATAATGACTCGTCTCCTTTTTCACAGAACCCAGGTCCATTATCACAGCCTACACGATTAACTACAGATCTTTACAATTGACATCCACTTAGTACTTAGGGTTTTCTAATTGTCACACGGATTGTTTTTAAGTGATTGGTGCTGTGGTCTAGGACTCACGTGTTGACCACGTGGCCCTAGCCAGTGGCGGTATTATTTTGGGAAGCTCCGGAAACTATGGGATGTGGGACCTACTCTCCAGTTATGTCTGAGAGTGTGCCTTTAAAAGTTACACCTGGCCTCTTGCCCCTTTCCTTTCTCTGCTTCTTGTACTCCATGAGGGGAATAGCCAGCTTCTCCCTCCATATGTTCTAAAGCACAAGGCTGGCCAACCACGGAAGAGATCTCTGAAGGGTGAGACAAGAGGAAACGTTTCTTCCCCGAAGCTGCGTTCATCGGATGTTTGGTCATAATGCCAACAGTGGTAATGCTGAGTGCAGTAATTCACATAGCTGCTTTAGATCAAAGGAGTCTAAATGAGCACCCATTGCATTTGCATATATCCCACAAGTCTCACCAACACCGTGGACTTGTAGTGGAAAGGCAGAACTTGAACTCAGCTTCTGCTGTACATTCCCACAATGCAGATCACCTCTGACACCAGCCACCTGCTACTTTCTCTCGACCAGCAAGCAGCCATTCCTGTGGCAGACACCAACTAGAGGTATCCTTTAACCTAATTGATCTGTGATGCTACCTAGATAAATGGTCGCATCTCATAGGTTGAGGACTATTTCCATCTGTCTCCCCATTACCACTTGTCTTAGTCAGGGTTATTATTGCTGCCATGAAAAACCAGCAAGTTGAAGAGGAAAGGGTTTATTTGGCTTACACTTCCACATTATAGTCCATCACTAAAGGAAGCCAAGACAGGAATTCAAAGGGGGCAGGAACCTAAAGGCAGGAGCTGATGCAGAGGCCCTAGAGGGGTGCTCCTAACTGGTTTGCTCTCCATGGCTTGCTCAGCTTGCTTTCTTATTGAGCCCAGGACCACCAGCTCAGACCCACAATAGGCTGGGCTCTCCCCCATGAATCACTAATTAAGAAAATGTCCTTCAGGCTTGTCTGTAGCCTGATCTTATGGAAGTATTTTCTTAATTGAGGTTCCCTGCTCTCAGATGACTTTAGCTGTGTCGAGCAGACATAAAACTCTCCGGCCCACCATTTAAGATGCCCATTGAGAGTCCCAGGCTGTTTTATCAGTACAACCCATCTCCATGGAGTTCCGCAAACCCCTCAGGCTTCAGTAGTTTGCAAGATATATATATTTACAGAGCTTGGGAACACATTTTTTTCTCAAACTCATTGTCAGAAGATACAGATGAAGACGGGCATACGGTGAGGTGTGAAAAAGGGGGCTGGATCCTCTCCTAGCCCACAACATCCAGACCCTCAGGATGCTCTGTGAGCCCCATCCTGTGTCTTCATGGAAGCTTTACTAGAAAGGCATGATTGATTAACTCGCAGACCGCTGATGATCAACTCAACACAGAGCTTTCTCCCACCAGCCTCAAGGTCGGAGGCTGAGGCTGTGTCAGGTCCCTTCCTCTGAGGTTTTTCTCTTTCCAGGGTTTCTCACTGAACTTGGAACTGACTCTTTGGCTAGGCTAGCTGACTAGTAAACTCCAAGATCTGACTGTCTACTTCCCCAGGGCAGTAAGTATCAATTTGCCTGGCTTTTACATAGGGGCCGGGGATCCGAACTCTGGTCCTCACGCTTGCACTGTGTGAGCGCTTTACCAACCAAGTCATCTCCGAGCCCATCAGTCAAGTTTTCTGTGTAGGTATTTAAAGGATAATTCAAGTTTTATTTGGTAAAGGAGTCAGAGAGCGTGTCTAAAAAAGGGTCACACAACCAACAACTCGGTCTCTGTCATTCCTCACCTGTCACTGGAGGGAAGACTGCTATAGATAGAGGCAAACAGAAGAATGGTAGCTTCCAGTAAAGCTACTTATGAAAACAAGGGACTACCTGTAGACCATAATTGACTGGGAGATATGGCACCAAACAGATTTTCGTGGAGTTTAGAAAGCTCTCTCGACTCAACAGCTCATAGTTAGCAGCATCATACAAATTTCTAAAGCCCCAACATGGGACCGTTTAGTAGGTTTCTCTCCAGTATGAACTATAATGTTTGGGGGTTTGGGGTTTGCTCAGCTTCATCTGTTTTTAAAAATCAGCTTTCCCTGTCTCTAAACGTCATTGTTCTGCTGACACCTCTGTGTGCTGCTTCAGCTGGAGTCATTAGATCCTGCCAGGAGTAACTACCCGAGAGTCAAATGTCCTCAGATGTGGTGCAGCTGTGCACACGCTGCGTCGTTCCTGATGTTTGCAGCGATGCTACAAGTGTCTGCCCATGAGCACAGATTCTGACAAATCTCACTTGGTGCAAGTGCAGGCTCATTGGGAAGGTGTCTGGGAGGACGAGGGAGCCACTGTTGTCTCTGCTCACTGTGACCATTCTCTCTGCCCCAAGGGCTTGGGCAGGAGGCACACAGCTCCTGCTCGTGCTTCACAACTTCAGCTTGGACATGTGTCAGCCTGGGATGCCCTGTCTGCCCTTGACTGGCAGGCCAGACATCTGCCACAGCTACTGGTTGGTCCCAGTGTTCTGCTCCTTCCCT
>JADRCD010202679.1:0-11824 GCA_019843815.1 Montemys delectorum | reverse complement strand
GGCAAAATACTGGTTTTTTACCAATGGCTCTAAAGTAAAAATCTTCTTGTCTTCCTTTGAAGCCATATAAGTTTTGTCCTCACGGTATGTTTCTCCCAGAAATACTGTCTTCCAGGAACCAGTGACAAAGTCTGTTAAGTCCTGCTTACAGTATTTAATCACTGTTCTGACCCAAAGATCCTAAGTCTTCCATATCCCTCCAAAAGCCAACAAGATCAAGTTCCTTACAGCATCAATATTACATGTCCTGGGATTATGTTTTTGTTACTTTTTGTTGAATTGATAAAATATCATGACCAAAGGCATCTTAAGAAAGAGTTTATTCTAGGTCACACTTTGAGAAATATAGGAAGTTCATAATCATGGAGAAACAATGTCAATAGGAGCAGAAAGTTGAGGGATCATACACATATATCAACCACATACAGAAAGCAGAGGGAAGGAGAAGAGAGAATAGAGAGAGAAAGAGATAGAGACAGAGAGAGACAGAGACAGAGAGAGACAAAGACCAAGAAGTGCATGTATAAGCTGTAAGCTCCCAATAACCATCCAGTGAGGCTATGGGAACATTTGTCTTTCAAACCACAACACATGGTAATAAAAGGATTGTTGAAGGTAGTGTCATAGACAGCACAATGCTCTGTGCATTGTGAAGGTACAGCTGAAAACATAATGAAGATTCAGAAATTAGAGATTCCAACAATATCAAACTCATACAGAGGCAAATAAGTGAGAGGGAGTTAGGAGGCTGAAATGGCTGTGCCCAGTATGGGGCTGTCTATATCCTCAGAGACTAGGTCCTAGGACTCTATGTCTCACATTAGACATAAAACTATGACATTGAGGTGATGAAATAATTGTATGTGTGCAAAGCATAACATTAATATACTAAAAATGTATTTTGATCTCTCTCTCTCTCTCTCTGTGTGTGTGTGTGTGTGTGTGTGTGTGTGTGTGTATGTGTGTGTGTGTGTGTGTGTGTGTGTGAGTTTTCTGTGACTGATGAGGTAGAAAATTGCTTTTCAATTAAAAAGTTATAGCAGGTAAAATTACTAAAAATATGTTAAATTTATTTATCTAATTTTTCTAGCACTTGAAAACACTGACATATTACATACAAAATGTTATTTTCCTATTTTATGAGAAAATTGAGATATAATTTTCTGCAAAGCATTTTACAGATGAAAAAAGTAAGACTCAAATGATCAGCTGCTTAAGATAAGATTTGTAAATAGGAAAAGCAAATTAGAATAACAAAATCTACCACAAAAGACAAAATCAATTTAAAATATTTTTTCTTATTATCTCTTAATATCAATGGACTCAATTGCCCAATAAAAAGACATAGACTGGACTGGATACGTAAACAGCACCCAACATTTTGCTGCATACAGGAAACTGACCTCAGTGACAAAGACAGACACTACCTCAGAAGAAAGGGCTAGAAAACAATTTTCCAAGCAAATGGTCCCAAGAAACAATCTCAGATACCCATTCTAATATGGAATAAAATCTACCGTGAACCAAAAGTTATCAAAAAAGATAAGGCAGGACCCTGATATTACTATCTCCTGAGAGGTTCTAGCAGTGCCTGACAAATTCAAAGGTGGATGTTCTAAGCCAACCATTGGACTGAGTACATGGATGCCAATGCAGGTGCTAGAGAAAGGGCCCAAGGAGCTGAAGGGGTTTGCAGCCTCATAGGAGGAACAAGTAGTTCCTGAATCAACCAGTAACCCCGGAGCTCCCAGAAACTAAACTACTAACCAAAGAATGTACATGGAGGGACCCATGACTCCTGTCGCATATGTAGCAGTAGATGGCCTTGTTGTCATCAATGGGAGGAGAGATCCTTGGTCCTGTGAAGGCTTGATGCCTCAGTATAGAAGGAATGCCAGGACCCAGAAGCAGGAGTGGGTGGGATCATGAGCAGGGATGGGGAAGTGGATAGGGGGTTTTCAGAGGGGAAACCAGAAAAGGGGATACCATTTGAAATGTAAATAAAGAAAATATCTAATAAAAAATGAAAATATATAGTGCTTCAGAGATTAAAACATCATTGTCTCTCTGTAGAAGTTGAAAAAAATGATTCATGACTTACTTTTTATGCTACTGGCATCTAGCAATAGAAAGTACTCTACTGTATTAGTCAAGAAAAGCCAATTGAAACCAAACAGCAATTTTGATTTTTTTTTTCAAAATAGAGTACATTTGAGCAGAAAGTATCATTCTGTCTCTACTACAGTTAGTTTTAATGTCAAGTTTTCACATGTTAGAAACAACTATGTACAGGGTCTCATTGGAAAAGTTGACCTGATCGCCTTGATTGATGGAAAAGTACCCATGTAATACCTTTGGAGAGCAGGTCAGATTTTTAAAAAAAAAACCTGGAGGAAGTTGATTCTTTCCTTTGGTTTATGTGCCATTTCTTCTTGCCACTTGAGTTGATTTACCATGTAGTTGTGCCTGCTGATGTTTCATTCACTGGTAGCAGAATCTACAGTTTCCAATATGAAATAGAGAGCAGCAGTTCTCCAGCAACTTTTTGAATGTGCAGCACCCAATTGAGATGAATGACAGACCCAGTCTTGTGAACTGAGAGACAGAGATTCTGGAACAACTCTGCTGAGGCACCCAGCTTTAAGGACTGTATTGAGATCTCAGGATCTAACGTGTGATTTTGGTTATCATTATTTTAGAGCTCACTCAATAATTTTCAAATACACACATGTACACAGACACACGGAACATGGACACACACACACACACACGGACATGGACACATGGACACTCACACAGCATCTAGTTCTCTTCCTCTATAGAACATGACTAAAACAAATCGTGGTGCTTGTGATGTTGAGAAAGAGAATGGTAGGGAAGAGTTTTCAAGAGTTTCTCTTATGAGTTTAATGGAATGGAGCTGGATCTTCAGCTGGATGATATGTCAGATAATATAGAGAACACTGGAGTTCCATGATGTATACTATTTAAAGAATTTATTGAGGTAAATAAATTTAATAATCATGATTTACATCTGCTAATATGTAAGGAATTTAGTGACTCAGTATGTAAAATATTTGAGCATTTGTAGAAAATAAAATAACAATGCTGTTTTTTTTTTCAGTTTCAAATGAGCCCTGTAATAAAGTCTACTACTTCCACTTAACCAATCTAAAGGTTTATAAATGTGTGTGCTGGAAGAGAGTCTTCTCTCCTGCATGTTTAGACCTCAAGCTTTAGCAAACCAAATTCAAGTTCTCATTACAAATTTAGCTGATTTACAATGAAGTGTTTTATTTCTGATTTTCTTTTAAAAATATTTTTTAAACAATAGAATCTGATTTTGGTATCCCCTCCCTCTACTCTACCAGGTCCTTCCTACTTTTCCTTTTATCCTAATGCATATCATTTTCTATCCCTTTAGAAAACAAAGAAGCAGAAAGCATAATAGTAAAACAACAGCACAAAGGGACAAAACACACAAACCAGAAAAAGCCAAAGAAAAAGCACAAAAGAATTCCTATAGACACCAAGACACTATCATCCATATTCACAGGAGTCCAGTAAGAACCCAAAATCAGAAGCTATAATATATAATGACAGGACCTGTAATGGAAAAAAAGGCTCTGACAAACCATTTTGAGATATAGAATCTCCAATGATGCCAGTAAATTCATTTTGTGTTGACTATCTTTTGCTGGGCATGGGGCCTGCCCTAAAGGGTGGTTTGTATCCCTATTGAGAATATGTTGAAGAAAATTCATTTTTCTTAATTTGGGAGCATTTATAAATTAGAGATATCTTCTAAGTTAAAGATGAAGATTTGCATCTTCTTTTGACAGTGCAGGGACCACATCAGGTGCAGATCTATGAAGGATCATTGCATGCTGCCACAGTCTCTGAGTTCATAGATGTGTCAGTCATGCAACATTTAGAAGGCCTTGTATCTACATTGTCCTCCAACTACTCTGGATCTTACAATACCTCCCCCTCCTTTTTCACAAGTATCCTTGAGCCCTAAGGTGAGTGATGTGATGGAGATCTCTCATTTAGAAATGAGTGTTCCAAGGTCTCCAACACTCTGAACATTGTCTAGCTGTGGGTCTCTGCATTTGTTCCCACCTACTGCAGGAAGAAGCATCTCTGATGATGGTTCAGAAAGACACTGATCTATGAATATATCAGAATAATATAAAAAGTCATTTTATTGCTATACTTCATTAATATTTTTCCCTAGGTTCCTGATTATCTGGTCTCAAGTTTATGGATACTCAAGCACTATAGGAGATGGATTCCATCTCATGGAGTAAGCCTTAAATCCAATTAGATATTTGCCAGTGAATCCCACAAGGTTTGTGTTCCTAATGTACTAGCATATCTTGCAGACATGACACTATTATAAAATGAAGGATTTGGATTTGTGTTAGTGTTAGTGTTTACCATTCTCCTTTGGTAACATCCATAGTACCTTTCAGTACCAGAAACACTAGTCCACGGGACTTCACTTCTCCATGTTCAACTAGTTGTCAACCTCATAGAGTGTCATCAGTTAAAGTAAGGACACTGATTGGAAAATAATGGGATTCCTTGACTTGAGCTAGTGGTATGTAGGAGGAGGTTGAAGACACTGAAACCCAGTCTAAGAAGCATTATCTCCCATTTGCAGATTATTAATGTCTCTCATTCTCCACATACTATGTTACTCTCTGACTTTGTCTAAGAGATGTAATCCTGCCTTCTCCATAGAGCAAGTAAGACTTTTTCTAGAGAAGATATCAGACACAATAATAACATCCTTCAGGCACCACCTATTATTGTCTCTAGAACTATAACAACACCCAAGGGTAAACAAGCAGTAAGCCACATTCCTCCGTTGTCTTTGTTCCTGCTTACCATATATGATGAAATAAATCTTTTCATCCCCAAGTTACTTTTTTATCCCAAGTTGCTTTTAAACATAGCATTTTTAGCACAGCAAGATTAACATTAGCTAAGATAGTCTCCAATGTCAATCACTTTGGAGTTCACTAATGAGCAAAGCAGTATATATAAATAGTAACAATATCAATACAATAGAGTAATAAGATGTGCTTGAGAAGAGTAGACCCATAGTTCCATCAACCACATACAAATATGGGTAAATAAGAAAAGATAGGTCTGGACTTCACATTTAAAGGTAATAAAATAATAGCTTAAATCTCAGTCAGGAGAGAATTATTTTCATTCCTGTTGCAGATGGACACCACACATCCTTTCCTTCACCAATGTGACTCTTTGACACTGGACTGAATAGGAAATGTTTTGCAATTCAGCCCCCGAGGATATGCACAAGTCTTTTGCTTCAGGTTTGAGTGGGTTGTTTCCCATTTATTTGTAGGATATTCTAGCTCAGAGAACAAATTTGTCAATGACAATTTAGGATAATTGACTTGACAGGAGATCAGCCTCAAAGTGATGAGGAAAAGATGGAATGACTGAAAGAGGAATATGTAAAGGGTAAAAGATGGAAGTTTGCTCTGACAAAGATTTGTTAGACTAGGATGCTTCCTGAATTAGAATGCGACACGAGGAATATTAACTGAAAACTAAATTTCATGACCTTAATTTAATGCTGTTGTTCTAAAGATAGCAGATTTCTGACACTCTTCCTTATAAAGACAGCAGCTTTCTTCTAGTGGGTGCTATATAAATTGCATGGAATTACACTGGAGAAGAGAGAAAAGAGATAGAGAGCATTAATCTTTTCAATGGTAAGAAATGAAGCCTGAGTTTTAACATATTTTTATGCAAAGTGGGTTTCAGAAACAAAATTATGATCATTATCCACTAGGACCCTGTCACAATCACAGAATCTCAGGCTCCACCGAGATCTGAGGAAACTGAACTTTAGCCAGCTTACCAAGAGGTTTGTTTGATATAAAGGTTTATGATACAACAATTAAAAGAGACCCAAAAGTCATGAAAGTTAATTCCCATCCCACACCAGATTTCTGTCCAAATTTGACTTCACTATCTAAGAATTTCTAAACACCTAAAACAATTTTAAAATCTGTTCACCTTGGTGGTTTATCAGCAGTACCCTAATAAATCTCTATTGTTATTATTGTTGTTGTCATCATTACTACTTCTATTTCTACCACCACCACCACCACCACGACCACCACCACCACCACTACTACTACTATTGTTGTTCTTATACTTGTATCAAACATTAATATATCTAAAAAAATGTTCTCACTAATGAATCCCCTGTCAAAGAGTAATAGTGCTGTTACCAGGAAAAAGTTGTTCATATTCAAGTTTCAGTATTTGAAAGATCCTTTCTATCCCAATTACTACTAACATAACAAAAGCCACTGTGAGACACTATTTGAAATTATTAAATGTTTTATGTAAGGTTGACAGCTTTTGGTGAGAATACTAAAGAAGAAAGGCAAGACCCTAAGGACAAGTGGGAGAGGCAAATAGAAGTTCAATAGATCCAACTTGTGCCTCATACCTGCTTGATATTGTGACTTAACTTTCATATTTCAATTTGTTGCCTGGCTAAGAACACTGTGGAATTAAAGAAAGCTCCCATTCTGAAAGTAATTGTTACATGGTAGAACAAAAACAACCCAATCTGCAGTATATTTACCACAGTACATATTTATGAGTTGGGTTTAATTAAAAGTCAGGAACACTACAGCCATTTTTTAACGAGATGCCAGTTACCTAGTGTCAAATGCTTGCTTTTAATCACACATTTTATATCATTGTGACCTAGATCACTGCCTGTGACATATGAGATAGTGTGTTGTCTTTCCTGAGAAGATGTAGCAAGGCTTGATGAATGTTTGCTCATTCCTAACCTCATTACTACCAGCTTCCCATCCATCTAATAAAACGCTGTGATAGAGAGAGGAGCAGTACTATAAATCATAATATTCTAGCCGCTTCCAGTGGATTCATTAGAAATGCTGCCTATATATCTCACAAACAGAAAGTTAACACACAGACGATATAGCTAGTTTTTCCCAGTGTCAAAGCAACCTGTTTTCTGCCTCTTCCTCTCTCCAGGGAACAGAAGTTTCCTTTAAATGGCAAAAAAGAAAAAAAAATCATTCACTAAATAGCCATGTGGCTCTCTGTTCTAACATGATCTGTCAGACATAGAACACATAGTTTCAACATGAGGTTCCATGCACTCTGATCCTTATTCCTCTGGAAGATCCCAAGGTGAAGGCAAAAGGTATAGCTGAAATAGTTTGGTTTTAGGGATTTGTTATCATTGGGTTTTGTTTTCTCATTTGTTTATTTTTTACTTTGTTTCTATAAAGTATAAAATGTTTAAAATATGAGTGCACAGAAGTCCATTTCTTTGGGCAGTGAAGTATGAAACTACGGAATCATCTTTAATTCTTGCCTCTGTATCAAACTGTACGTGTACATTCATTCAGCGATTATTTCATGAAGAGGTCACAAGGACTGAGTACTATGTTGGATGCTAGGCTACAACTGTGAGTAAGACATACCACCTTTTGCTCAAGGAGACTTCATATTAGACCAAAATTCCAGAAACTATGGAAACTCTTAGGAAGTCCTAATCCAGTCTTCAGGTTAGTGTTGGGCAAGGGAGATTTGAATTTGGAAATAATCAGACAAGAGAAAAGAGAAATTGTTACAAAAGTAGACAGAAGCCAAAGTTTACTGTAGGACATTTTTTAAATGACTCGTTGATTGGAAATGATCAGACCTTTGTGCATGGTGCCATTGCTAGAGTGGTGGTTCTGGGTTCTATAAGCAGCACGCTGAACAACTCTGCACTGTAAGCCAGTAAGCAGCAGTCTTCTGTGGCTTCTGCCTCAGCTCCTGTCTCCAGGTTCCTGCCTCATTGGCGTTCCTGTTCTTACTCCCTTTGTAGATGAACAGTGATGTACAAGTGGAAGCCAAATAAATCATTTCCTCCCAACTTGGTTTTTTGATCATGGTGTTTCACCACAGCAATAGAAACTTTAACACAGAGAGTAAGGGACGTAGTACCTTTAACATATAAAAGGTTAGACTAATATAATTCCTACTACTATAATTCCTAGTGAGACTATAGTTGAGAATTATAGGTGAGCTTTACCATTACTACAAGAAAGAACTGGCAAGAAAGTCATCTCAAAAACACATGACAGTCTTTGTCCTATTTCCTTAGAAAAATAATGTTTTTTTCACCCCATTGATTACAAGAAGTCAGGCCATTAGTTTGATCGAAGAGCTTTAGGCATAGTTTTCATTGGCCAGTATGAATTCAGAAATAGCTACTAAGTCATCTCCATCACAGCCTTGTGGAAAATGAGGAGAAAAGATTAACATCGTGATTAATATAAGATTTGTTTAGTAAGGCAGCATGTAATTATACAATTGTCTGTACCAGTACCAGAGCCCCATAGAAGGATAAGCTAATCATAATCAGCTATTTGTTACATCTGACTCTTCCAAGGAACAAACACTTGGAATCTTTATAAGAGAAGGCATTTAAAGTCCACATCATAATTGACAATTTAAAAGAGAAATAGCATCCTAATGGGGCCTTTATGGGATTGCTTATCAATGTTCCAGAGACACCACTTGGATATTCCCTAGTTGGTAAATACAATCTTTAAATTTGATCTCAGTATTTAAGAAGATAAGCATGTTTTACTTAGCTGTGGATAGATACTCTAGTTGCTGATATAAGTCAACAGGTCTTATCATAAATCTAGGCATAGACTATGCCGGAAATCAAATCATTAGTGAAAATAGTTAACCAAATGATATTTCACATTATTAAGTATAATGTTTGAGAACTTCAGTCCTTTTAACTGCTAAAGAAACAAACTGTTCATTTTTCCTCCAGGATAATTAGGACAATGTAGATAGTGATTTTTGTTTGTTTGCTTGTTTTTTCTACAAAGGCAAATGAGAATCCAGTCCTCCAAATAAATTCACTTGGGATTGTGGGGAATCTGGTTCCTTGAGCCTTTATTTATCAGTTCTCCTTCTATATGAGGACAAGTAAAAGGTCTTGCTTGGGCTGGCTGTTGCTTCCCTTTAACAGGGAAATCTTTCTGCTGTGTTGACTGTACACTTTACAAGTGAACACTAATTAGAATTTACTGAGTGTGATCTCTATTGCCTCCCTGAAAAAGAGAACAGATCAATTTCCAGCATCTCAGAATAGTTCTAGAGATGGTCCACAGATCATGTAGACCTCATTGACCTTGGAGGGTGATTTAAAAAATATTATCCCTTTCAGTCCCCCTGATTATATTAGAATAGCCTCTGAGTATGAGTATTAAATATTCACAATATCAGTTTTACCATTTCAGGACTTTTAGCTACTCTATAATATTTTATAGACAGATATTTCTAGGTAAACTTTGATTGGAGATATACTTCAGCAAGTTCTTATAATAGTTGATCTTAGAAATTTTAATGTTTTTATATATATATTATAAAAAGTCTCATTCTTTAATTTTCTTAAATAACCTACTCAGATCTTCATAAGTTTCAAAAATGTATAATTTTTTAAAACATTTATCCATCTTAGTCATCTAAATCTACATAAATCTTCTGTCACTAAAATAACTACCATCTTTTTATCCTTATAATTATTTTTAAAAATCTAAATACCATAGGACATAATAACATTAACAAATTAATTTACTCTGTTATGGGAATTTTCTTCCAGGAGAAAGGGTAAGACTATGTGATGATTATCCATCTTTATAATTTTCCAATGACTAACTGAAGCTCAATTTCAAAGTTTACTTTCAGAAACCAAGGAGTTTACTGAGTTTATTAACAAAGACTTGGTAAGAAATTCCTGGTATGCTTGACCCAGACTAAGTCACATTGGAGAATTTTATTCAGTATGTATAAGGACATTCTATAATTTTGATAATAATTGTATTATTATATATGTCTTGTCCTTAAAAGCATATTTAATTTTTTAAATGTAAAGAATCATTATTAATTGCTTCAGAGAATGATTCAATACTATTTGCCATCTATGTTTTAATTATGTGGTTGGATTGATTAAATTATTTTATCATTTTTTAATTTAATTTTACTATGAACAAAAGAAGTAAGCCAGGTTCACAACTTTAGTTTACATGAATATTTACATATCAGTCAATTTGTTATGTATAAGATATAAAAAGCAAAACATGATTGCATACAGACAGTCTATATATACCTAAACATACATAAGATACATTTCTATATACCAAGTGTTGAACATTATTTTTTGTTTGCATTATATTTTGATAAACCTCCTTTTGGAAGGAAGCTTAAAAGTATAGATATTCTTAGACTGGGTGAAAACAAAAGCAGATAGAAGTGGAACAAAGGAGTATTGAGGATGTGGAAAGAAACTTTTCATCTCAGTTAAAGGAAAACAGGACTGGAGAAACCAGGTCAAAATAGCAGGTATTAAGACACAGTAGAGCTTGCATAGCAGCTCCTCACTGGGAGCAGTTGTAATTTATCCTTTGAGTTTCTGTTGGGACTTGTGAATGTTAGTGTTAGCTCTCTTTATTAAGTGACAGTGTTGGGGGCAAGGTTCTGTAGAAACTTTTATCTTCTCCTTAGAAGCCAGTAAATGTCTCATGTCAAAACTCAGCACCATGGCAAAGTGAGCCTATTGCCAATCATTAGACCATTTTGAACGTTAAATGTAGATTAGTCCTCCATTACTTCAAAAATGACCTTTTAGTTTAAGAAGGTTAATATGTATATAGAAGAAGATGGTACCTCTGACCCAGACAGGTAGGCCCTAAATAGTAAATTAAAGAGGCAGAAGAAGGAATTTCATGTTCTCAGTGCAAAATTGAGTTCATAGGAAGCAAAAATGGAATAACTAGAACCAGACCATGTTTCTCTGAGAATGAGGAAGTGAAAATGAGACAGAGAGAAAAGTTCCCTGGGAAGCAAAGGAATAAGGACTATTTCCCAGTTCTAGGATGAGGAAGAATTGGGCTGCTTTATTCTTTTTCCCCAGCCTAAGTCAGGGATCAGCCTGATCCAGAACAGGAGTTCAGAGGATATTTTGAAACAATACTTTTGTCTAGAATGGGAAGGACATACTACACCTCCAGAGTCAGTGACTCTTCATGGAGCAATTTGTCAGAAACAGCTGTTCCTCTTTGAAGGGAGGGACTCATCATGCAAGTTAGCATTGAGAGAATTTATAAAATTAGGATTAGAGTCTGAGCTGGCAAAGTATGAAGTGCAGAAATGTAGTATTAAAACAAAGGACAGGAGTAAAGATAGAAAAGAAAGTTGAAGGTGAGGAACTTCAAATCAATTTGTCATTTCATCCTATGAAGCTATTTGTTTAAGTCTTTAAAAGTCAAATGTATAATCTCATTTATGTTGTATTCATACCTCAGTTGAGAAATATACTTGTTTTAAGATAAGCCAGAAGTATGTAGGAATAAAAACTCATTTTAGGAAAGTAACTATAAGATTAGTTTTTGTTAAAAAGTTGTCACCTACAACCACAAAGTGGCCAGAAATGAGTAACCAAGGACTGGAAAGGGTATCCCCAATTCCAATGGACATGGAAGGCAAAAACAAAGGTAGGGAGCTGAATTCAGGGCCAAGAGTAAGATGCCTATGGTGCCAAGGAGATTGAACCCAAACCTTACCTTGGTGAGTGTGTTGAATGCATTGTGGTTGAATAGTAAAAGGCCTCTTCTCTGAAGGTTGGAACAAATATATATGAAAAAAAGATAGATGCAGAGATAGAAAGATAGATGATAGATGATAGATAGATAGATAGATAGATAGATAGATAGATAGATAGATAGAT